>PVHY01005569.1:0-60878 GCA_004024945.1 Uropsilus gracilis
CTATCTATCTATCTATCTATCTATCTATCTATCTATCTATCTATCTATGCCAGACTTAACCATTCCAAAAACTATGCATGCTTCTTTTTTTTAAATGTAAGCAACTTTTATTTTTATTTTTTTGTTTAGAACCACTATTTAACTTTTTCTTTAGTTTTTTATTAAATAATTTATTTATATATATATTTCACATCTTCGTATTCTCCAGGGTTCAACCACCACCTCCCCTCCCTGACCGTTCCCACTCACCACCCTCCCCTGCCCCCCCGAATTGTGTACTTTAGTTTGGTTGTTAGCTTGTTTTGACTTTTTCTCCTGGCCTTTTGTTTGTTTTTTCTATATTCCATATATTAGTGAAATCATTTGGTTTCTGTCTTTTTTTTTCTGACTTGTTTCTACTAATATGAAAGTCCATCCATGTTATCTCAAATTCATCAAATTTGTCATTTTAAATTGATGAGTAGTATTTCACTGTATATATGTACCACATTTTTTTCATCCAGTCATCTGTTTTGGGACATTTTGGTTGTTTCCATGTCCTTGCAATTATAAATAGTGCTGCAATAAACATCCAAGTACAGGTGTCCCTTTGTATAAGTACTGAGGTCTCCTTTGGGTAAATTCCCAGAAGAGCGATTGCTGGATCAAATAATAGTTTCATTTTCATTGGTTTAAGGTTCCTCCACACTGCTTTTCAGAGTGACTAGACCAGTTTACATTCTAACCGGCAGTGTAAGAATGATCCTTTCTCTCCACATTCACGCCAGCACTTGTTGCCTGTTTCTTTGATGTGGGCCAGTCTTACTGGTGTAAGGTGGTATCTCATTGTGGTTTTGATTTGCATTTTCCTGATTGCTAGTGACATTGAGCATTTTTTCATGGGCCTGTTGGACATTTGTATTTCCTCTTTGGAGCTTCTCCCCACAATTAAACATTCTTCTGAACAATATAAAAGATAACACTTTTTAACATGAATCACTTGCCTCCTAATTTATTTGTTATTGTTATCTAACATTTAAGTTCCTCCTTATTTTATATTCTCTAAATCATTGTGAGTAATATAATTATTATTATTCCATTGTCAAAACTTATTTATCCACATTCATCAAATTGTTAATCATTATGTTTTTACATTCACTTTTCTTCTTGGTCCAATTTTTTTCTAAAACATACCTGTTAGTAGTCTTGAAAATGTCTTTTGATACTACTCTTGAAAAACTGTTTAAAGTGATATGGAACACTAAGTTTAAAACTGTTTTTTCTTAGCATTCTGAAGCTATTGTCCCAGTCTTCTGACTTATATTGGTATGTTTACTGGTCTGCTATCGTTCTGTTATAATTTTTTTCTCTAAAGTTAATTTTAAGATTTTCTTTTTAGTTTTGGTATTTGCAATTTTACCATGTTGTTCCTAGATGTAGATTAAATTTGTTCTGCTCAGGATGAAATGGAGGAACATTTATGGTTTTTATCAAATCTGGAAATTTTGGGTCATCATTTTTTTGGGTATTGATTTTTTCTCATTTTCTGATTTTTTTTCCTGTAGTACTCCTATTAGACCTCTGTTGGAACTTTTTATTTCCATTCCTCATATTTCTTGTATTTATTTCATTTTTTTCTCTGTATTCCCTTTTGGGTAGCTTCTTAAAATTATTCTCTGACCTCAGTAATTCTCTTTAGCTATTTAACCTGTCCACTAAGTTGTTAAAAATTTCATAACTAAGCAAAAACTATATTGTATTGAAAATAAACAGACAGGTTATATGTATCAATAAGGTTAATCTCTCAAAGAAAGCTGGCTAAGGAGGACAAGAAGAGAAAATATACAGAGTACAATTCCATTTTTACTGTTCGGTGACATATATCTATGTTTAAAATTGGAAAGAAAATTGAGAGATTAGTGAATATTAAAATTCAGGCGAATGGGTATCACCAGACAGGAAGCTAGTGGAGATATAACTGGGGGAGGGACACAAGGATTTTAAATGTTTGGTAGTGTTTTATTTCTTAAGGGGAACAGTGCTGGAATGGCTGGGTGGTCTAGTACATCAGATTCAAGCATCTATTTCCCACCCTTGGGGCTTCAGGTTTGAGTCCAACTTCTGTTATAATTTTGCTTTTGGCTCTGTTACTCAATAGATTAGTTTACTAGACTTCCAATTCTTGGTTGTAGGGAGAAGAATTTGATCATTTGTTTTCCTTCTCTCCAATTTCATATATATATATGTATATATACATATATACACACATATGTATGTGTACATGTACACATTCATATTTATAAAGATATACCTTTGCACATACAGAATATTTTTTTCTGGAAGGATAAATCCTTCTATGATTATTTTGAATACTAGCATTCTCTGTATATGCTACTAGATACCAGTTGTCTTTATGCAATCTCTCTGAGAGAGAGAGTTTGCTAATTGTCACCTATAATGCTTTACTGTTTCAATTTTATTCCTAGGTAATCTTTTAAACAGTAGTCAACTACTGTTTAAAAGTCAACTACTGTTAAATATAGCAGGATCAGAGACTATCACAATATCATTACTGATACTCTTTTAAGCTCTACGTGAAACAAGGCTGGGATAAGCATTCAGAATTCCTTGTCTACAGATACATCTATTAATGGCTTATTAGAAGATTCTTTCAGTCTAATGTTTCCTCTGAGCAGAGGGGCCCTATTAATATAACCCTCCAGCATCTGGAATCTTGAAGTGGTCATGTGATATGATCACTTTAATATGATAAATTAAAGAATATTGCTTCTTAAGGAATCCTTGAGGTAATAGACAATAGCATACCACAGTTTCTACTTTGATCTCAACATAATTACTCATTAATGGCTATCAGTCAAAGTCTGGATCTATGAAGGATGCCTAACATAGACACATCTCAACACACATATAGAGATGGAGTCAATTAGTCTACCCAAGTTCCAAAACTCCTCACAAGAAATAGCTTTTGCTAGAACTGTCCTAGTTTCTTTATAAGCAACTGTGTCTTCTTCATAAGATACAAAATCTAAACACTATAACTTGTCTTAATTTCTATTCCTATTTTTTGATGAGTTAAATCAATGGTATACTAGTCAAATGATGTCAATAAGTAGAAAAAAGAAGACAGGGATCTGGGAATTAACCTAATGAGATAGTGACTTATATAAATACCAAGATGAGACTATCAGCCCTGTGATAATCCTTAAAACCCAAATCAGTATTTGAACCTGATACAATCTAATAATAGAAGATTTTGAATGCGCATTTAATAAGGACAAGACTATTTACTCCTTTCTTTTTTTTAACTGCTATATTTCCAACTGCCAAATATAGTGCCCAGCATAGAGTAGGTATTAAATAAATATTTGCTGAATGAATGAACCAGAGCTGGAAAAGGATGCTTATGTAGGTTGTGGCACTTAACCTTACTTAACATAGTTCCTTATCAAAAGATAGAAAAAGCTGAAAGTTACTGAATAAAGCAGAAAAGAAAATTGCTTTCTCAGTAAAAGTTTTCTGAGAAAAGTAAAGTATGATCAATCTCTGGGTCTTGACCTAAACAGTAAAAAGAAAACAAATATGCCCACTGCAGAAGAGCAGCTATATAAGCATTATATATACCTCAGCTCTTTCACCTTCTGCTCTCCTAAAGTGTATCCTACAGATAGTCTGGTAACTAAGGGTAGACTAAAATATTTTCTGATGGAGAAACCATTTTGGGAAGAGCAAGGGAAAAGGAGGAAGGGTGTATACAACAATGGCTTCTAAAGACTATAAAAGCTCTTTTCTGCCTAAGGGGAGAGTTATCTGCTATAGTCATTGGATAGGAGTTCTCACAGAAGAGCTCTGTTCTTAAAGTCACTACTAAATTTACCAAGATATACAGGTCATGTCCTCCATTTTGGCAGAAAATTATTCTGCTATTAATTCTTTCTAGAAATAACAAAATCAGTCTGGCTTGTTGGACTATCTAGTAACTCAATAGTTTGAGTAAGTTCTGTGGTCTTTTTTTGTTGAGAAAAACTAAAGAATGATTTTAACTGACTGCAATGCACAGAAGGTACCATACTGTTTTCCTTCCCATAGAGGATGGGCCACTCCCCATTTGAATGTTCATTACCATCTTTCATATGCATCTGATAAATTTATTAAAAACACCATCTGGATGGGATTCAGCTTGGTGTTGTATTTCCAGTCTTTTAGTTTCCTCCCTTGTCCCACTGGAATTTCTGTCCCAATTTGTGTCACTTTGTTTACAAAACCAAACTGCCAAAATTCAGCATCTTATGTCTGTCTCTTTCTGGTTTTTATTTGCCATCCTTTTGCTACACACCTATTACAACAGTCTACGCTATGAGCAAAAGGCAAAGGGGAACTGCCTAGGCAGAAATTACTTTTCCCCCTGCATGCACACAGCAATCCTGCTCAGATAAATTTAATTTGCTGCTTCTGAATGCAAAAGTTGCATGTTAACAGAGTGTATACATTCTGCAAGTGTATGAACACTGGGACGACTCAGACTGTGGGGAGCTACAGAATGAGTGATTTTACTGTTCTTACACAGTACCGGGGTGGCCAACAGTTTGCCAGTAAATTTAATTCAGGAGTAATAAATTTTTTAAAAGGCAGTATTACTTCACTAGGACATGACCTGAGGGCCACCTGTACCAGCTATATTTAAAGATAAGACTGCCATGTTATTTAACTGTCTCCAGAGATCACCTTTTAGAATTGAGGGGGAGAAAACACTTGAAGCAGATTTTAAAAAATGAAGTAGCACTTAGCACTTATGGAGGATTGTCATCTTCAAAAACTACCTGTGTTGGGTTTCATTCAATGATTTCTGCCTGTTTTTATTGGAACTGCTTTATTTCTTTTTGAAATTCAATGTGACATATAATATTATCGTAGATTCAAGTATACAACATAATGATTAGATATTTGTATACCCTGTGAAATGGTCATCATCATAATCCAGATACTAACTGTCATGCTACAAAGTCACGAATTGCTTTTTCTTGTGATAATGTCATGTGATAAGATACTTTCTCGGCAACTTTCAGATGTGCCCTATAGTATTATTAACTATAGTTACCATACTGTAGAAATATATTCCATGATTTATTTATTTTATAACTGGAAGTTTGTAACTCTTTAACCCCTTCACCCATTTTTCCAATCCCTTGTGGCAACCGCAGTTCTGTTCTCTGTATATATGTGTTTTGATTGTTTATTCATTTGCTAGTTTTTCAGACTTCACATATATGTTACATCTTACAGCATTTGTATTTCTCTGTCTTATTTCACTTAGTATAATATCCTTAAGATCCATCTGAATGGTAAGTTATTGTTTTTAATGACTGAGTAGTATTCCATCAGATATATTTACAATTACACACATCCTTTATATTTTCACCCATTGATGATCACTTAGGTTATATCTATGTTATAGTTAATATAATATTGCTGTGGTGAACACAGGGGTGCATGGATCTTTTTGGATTGGTTTTCTTTTTTCTTTCTTTTTTTTCCAGATAAATACCCAGAAAGTAGGATTGATAGATAATACTGAAGTTTTATTTTTAATAATTTGAGCCAGCTTCAGACTGTTTTCATAGTAGTAGCCGCACCAATTTACATTCTTACCAGCAGTACATACAAGGATTCCCTGTTCCCTACACATCCCACAAACATTCATTATTTCTTATCTTTTTGCTAAGTCATTCTAGGAGGTGTGAAGTGACATCTCATGGTGATTTTGATTAGCATTTCCCTGATGATTAGTGATGTTGAGCATGTTTTATTGTGCTTGTGGGCCATCTGTATGTTTTCAATGAAAAGATTCAGAGCCTCTGTCCATTTTTTAGTCAGATTGTTTATTTTTGTTTTTTCTATTAAGTTATATGAGTTGTTTACATAAACTGAATATTAACCCCTTGAAATCATGGCCAAGCCACCATCAGCAGGAGCAGTTGGGTTTGGTTAACTTTCGAGCTTAGTTTCACAGCTGAAACAGTGCATGGCTTAATTTTAGAGTAAAGATGAGACTAATAAACATGGTTGTATTACTAAGACTTTGACTTAAATGTTGTGTTTGAGATCAGACTGCTTTCAGGAAGGCAGATTGATCTCAGAGCCTTAAAAATAAAACTAGTTTGAGGAATACCATGCATATAGCTTTCCAGGTCTATCATGAAAAGACTACAATTAGAAATCTTGACATCAGCTTTAGAGAGATCTTCACCATGGCTGTACCTGAACATATCAGTTGCTGTTTTCCTAAATAACTGATGATATCAAACTGAAAATAGGAAACCATAGCCTGTCCTTAACCTATGCCCTCAACTCAAGTGAAGATACTTTGACTATAGTATTTAAAAATCTCAGCTGGCTTCCCTCAGGACTCTTGACTGGAACTGCTTCAGTCTTTAACCTGGGTTTTCTTTTGTTTTCATAAAAATGCCTCTTACTATTCTTGCAGATGCCTATAGGACTACCTCTAGGAATTGGATACAGCTATTTAACTGGACTAAACTATTCTCAAGACAAAGAAACTGATTTGTCACCTCAACTTTTAAAATATGGGGTAGATCTCACCCCAAATGGTCAAACAGACTTTTTTCATTGTACCTACAGTAGGCCTCTTGTCACCTCAGCATGGGAACCAGTGATCAGTGTCAGACACTGGGAGTCTCAGGAGGTTTATTGTCATTATTTAAATAATTCAAACTGTTTTGAGTTAAGAGTAGTGAGGGTCTACTCCTGAAGGCTAGGAGAAGCTCCTTTGTCCCTCCCTAATGGAAGAAGAAATACTTAGAAGAATGTAGTTTGAAGGATCTCATTCAGTTGTAGTTTTCTAGAGAATATGTTCCTTCTTGTAAGGAACCACAATAACTGGGCAAGATCCATTCTGTGAACAAGGAACACTTTGATTACTATCTTATTTGGCTTTAGCACACTAAGGAAAGACTTGTTGCATAGTTTTTCCCAGTGAGTCTCATCCTCCATCCTCCTATGTTGACTCACCTAAGAAGAGATAACGGTCCCTCTGGTAGTATCCCCTGTCTCCTACCCCCACTTGTAATATACAGGAAACTATATTTTGCCTAATCTGTTTTTTCCTAACTGCTTCTTCCTCTATTTGTTTAACACACTGTAGACCATTCCTTTGCACAATATAAAAGCCTTCTGGGGTCTAATAAACCTGTTGGATGTTTCATGCTTACACCCAGTCCAGTCTGCCAATTTCTCTCATCTGTTCCTCTTCATTCCTGCCTTGGCACCTAACACCTTTTAGCCAAAAAATCTTATTTTTAACTCTCGAGTAAAGATGAGGTAAGTTCATCTTTTGTCATGTGAAGTCTCCTCCTCTCTTTCCTTGATGCCCCAGATCCCTAAACATAGGATAAATATCCCTGTCCTATTCAATTAGTCTTAAGAATTTATAGCCATGTAGTTCTCCAAATTGACTGTATTTCCTTTGATAAAGAAAAGAGAACCCAGAGCATGATACTCAGCTGAGTCATACAGTCCATATACACTCTCAGAACCAAGGAACTGCACACATGAACTCAACTGAGGAAAAAGGTACCATGGGACCACATTCCAAAGCAAGGAGCCTATTCACCAGGAAGAGGGCCACCCAGATCACATTCCAGACATAGGGGATTTATCCATTAGGAAGATCTGGTGATTTCAAAAACCAATCTGCATGTGGGCTAGCTTGTAACTATGTGATAAACTTCCAGCAAGTCCACATTCCTCTGCCCTCACTCAAATCCTTAGCTGATAAAATTTAACTTCTCTATTCTAGAGCCTGCTCTCCCCAAATTGATATAAACTCTTACCCTTTTTTGGTCAGGGAGACAGATTTGACTTTGGTATCTGCCTCCTTGTCAATTTACTTGCAACAACCATTTTCTTCTCTTAGAAATGCTGGTGTCATAAAATTGGTGGGTTTTTTAAATTAATGTTTTAGATTTCTTATATCATTTTTTGTACAGTATTTTATTTCTCCTCTCAGGTATATATCTCCCACTACATCACCCATGCTATATTGGTTTTTATGTGAGTTGGGAAGAGAGCTCCTTGGTTTATGATCACCCTTATCATATCTATGATTTACTAATTTTTCTCCCATTTATTAGGCTGTTTATTCATTTTGTTGGTGATTTTCTTTACTGTGCAGAAGTTTTTTGTTAGATAAAGTCATACTTGATTTGTTTGTTTTTTTTTTTTTTTTTGCATGTTTGTTGCCTTTGCTTTTGGAGTAAAATCCAAAAAATCACTGCCAAAACCCATGTCAGGAAGCTTACTACCATTTGTTTTTTTCTGGGAATTTTAAGGTTTCAGGTTTTACAATAAATAATCCTTCAGATTGAGTTAATTTTTGTGTATGGTATAAGACAGTAGTTTCTTTCTTTTGCATATAGCTATGCAGTTTTCCCAGCACCATTTATTGAAGACACTGTCCTTTCTGCACTAGATATTCTTGTCTCACAAGCTTCTTTTGAACAGCCCAGAGGTTCATGTAGCAAACAAGCACTTCACAGTCTGAGTAGATTCTACTCTCTTGTCAAGATTTTCACTAAGATATAAAATATTTCTACAGAAAGAA
Organism: Uropsilus gracilis; assembly: GCA_004024945.1. NCBI lineage: Eukaryota > Metazoa > Chordata > Mammalia > Eulipotyphla > Talpidae > Uropsilus > Uropsilus gracilis. Next base: position 8,618 of record PVHY01005569.1, read on the forward strand.
AACTATTAGTTGCTCAGAGAGACAACTAGTAGTTAGTTGCCTTTCATTAGTTTAAAGTCATATCTGTATGTTTGCCTACAGATTTACACTTTCATTACAGGGGGAATTCTCCCAGACACCTATCCCTGGGATAAGTACTTGTTGCTGACTAGGCAGATTTCCAAACCAACTGCAATCCAACCTTCTGTCAAGTTATTCTAACGGAAAAAATACCCACAGCTGTTATGTTTGAACAGCTGTAAAAGAACAATAGCTAATTACAGCAGGAGCCCATCTTTCTTAGAAACTATCAAAAGCTACAAAAATATTCTACATCACTGGCTCTAAATTACACTAATTCCTAGTTTTATCTGCCAGGTTTAAAAAAAATCATGTTTCAAACAAAGTATTATATCACTTTACCAAAGAAAATCCATCGATTATACATGACAGAGAGCTTTTAAACTTTTCCTCTTCCCCAATATCTCGCCTCCCCCCCCCCAGTCCCCAGGTCTGGGAGGGGACTACTTCCCAACTTTGTCCCAACAGATTCAGCCCTACTACCTCTCTGTACCTGCAGGGGAAGCCTGTAAGAAGAAAACGGATCATACTCTTTGAATGCTGGAGTCCTATTCCTGAGTCACTTTTCCTTTATTTTCTGCTTTTCATTTTTGTCTGCTTTAATTAGTATTCATCTCAACACTTTCATTTCCTGCTCTAGTTCTAATTCTGACCTCACCAAGGATGCCCAATTCACACCATATCATGAGATTACTGGGGTTTTGAGACTCATGCTGAGTTCCATTTAGCCAGTGAGAGGAAATAACATTTTCCAAACTTCAAATATGGTTATCCTCCACCCCCCACCCCCCCACCGCCTGACAATGCCAACATATGCACCTTTATGAAACTGTGGCTCCAACCAGTTCAAAGGAAACTGTAGCTTTCTGGGGGATAAAGGTGAGAAATCAGAGAGGCTATCCCAAGGGGCAAAGGTGGGGTGGAGTGGGTTCACTGGAACTCAAATGTACAAGTTCACAAGGATCAGTGAATTCTCTCTCTTCATACTGGGCCTTTGAGGAAAGCATGTTCCAGAACTAACTGTTTAAGAGGCTTACTCTCTTATGTATAGTTTGAATACTAGAGATTTTAGCTATGAAACTCTTCAATTCAAAAGATCTTAAAGAGTCAAGCATCAGATGTTGAACAGCAGTAATCACTGCAGTGAATCAAAGAGGAATTTACTGTATAGATGAGGTCTTAGAATTTAGGACAAAGACATTTATAGGCTTAAGAAAACATATATCCCCAATATCCAACTCTGTGTTTGAACTATTAGGCAATATCTCATTGTGATTTGTTCTTTTTCATTTTTCTGGACATAGTATGTCAGAGAAAGAGACTCTACATCTGCCCCCTATATAAGGACAAATTATTCAAACCAACATGGGGGGAAAATCTTACATACAAAGAATAACTGAGGTTGGTTTTATAAGTTTTGAAAACTTTCTCCAAGATTAAAAAGGTTATAATGTAAAGGACATCTTTTTCTTTGAGTAATATCCTAAGAATTTTACACACATTCATTTTTTTCTTATGTCCTAAAAGATGTTGAAATCAACAGAGTTATTTTTGTTCCATGTTACTGGCTGAAAGGTCTTGTCAGGCCACAATAATTTTTGACTCAAGATCAAAGATGTCACCATAGCTTGGGGGACTATTTCTCATTCATGCTGAGCACAGTAAAAAGGACCTGCAAAAGGTTTTTAAAAGCCCCACAAAAGTGGTGCTTTGCTTAATGCATGTTTTTCAGAAAGGTTTTTTGTTTGCTTTAATAAAATAGTAGACTTTTAAATTAAAAACCAATTTTTTTAATATGAAGGAGGTATCTGGTTCACACCTTAACATTTTAAGTTAGGGATTCTGTATTATCAGTTAACTCTTGTGTCTTAAGCTACTAAATGATATTTCTTAAAAATACATCAGTAACTATAAATTTTGAGTTCTTACTGAAAGTAGGATTGATAGTGTAGACTTCAAATGTTAAGTGGAGACTTATACAAGGTACTGATGTTGTCCCAATTTGATCTGTATCACTTTTAGAGGCAGAGGACAAAAGATTGGAGAGGATGACAAATTCTCACTTGTCTTGGTTCTCACAAACCACTCTGGATTTTGTATGGTATGAAAAGGAAAGAGTCTCTAAGAATCTCAAGGGAGCAAGACTGGTATTGAGAAGAGGAATACCAGTAAAGGAGAGCCTTAACTTCTGAACGTTGGGCTCTCAGAATTGAGACTCCTTAATCAAACCACACAGGATGCCTGAGGGAAAACCATGCCTCCATGGGCACTCTCCAGTTGTAGCCTGAGGGACCAGCCCAGGGCTTTTTGGGGAAGCAGAGCAATCTTCTGGGTGAGACTGGGGTAATGATTCCCTAGGGTGAACATGGAGTCCCTGGGGGCATTTGTCGCACAACTCAAAGACTAACACAATCTTCCAAGTGCTCTGGAATTATTCTACTCATACTTCTAAGTAGTTATTAGAAAAAACATCAGCAAAACACATTATTTACACTACCTTCTGGAAGCAAAAGTTAATTTAGTTTGAGGGAACAGAATCATGTTATATTTTCTAGTAGACTTACAGTGTATGATAAGAAAAGTACTGTCTAAAATATAATGAAAGGCTCTTAAGATAGTCTATTTTATTACTATTGTCAATTAATTACTCTTTTAGTGGTTTAAACTTAGCACCTAGGGAAATGAAGAATGAATGAATTTTTAAATGACATTGTATAAACATATTTGGACCTGTCCATTTAGATGTCTTATTTCTGAGTTCTGACTCCCTTTATGTCATGCCTACATTTAACTCTGAGAGGGAAAATGGCTGATCTCCCCTTCTGCTGTCAGTTCTGGACAGGGTAACGGACTGAAAAGCAGATAGTCACATAATGAACCTTAGTTCTATAAACAGTTTCCTAGGCAATTTTGGAGAGACCTTTTAGCCACCCCATGATTCAGTTTCTCTAATTATAAAAAGAGAATAATTCCTTTTTCCTCTCCCCTTATCAATGCTGCCAAAATAGATAAACTGATGTTTACACAGAACTGTGAGATTTTTAGGGAAACACAAGACGTAGGCTTGGTACTCCCCCAGGCACAAAATGCCAGGTCTTTCCTCATGTGGAATGAACAGTAGGGGCCAACATTTCAGAAATCTGGGTGTAAGACAAGAGGGAAGAGTTTTATTGCTATGAACCACTTTGCAATTGTGAGATGATAGGGAGCAAGGGGAGGAGGAACCAATAACAATTCTACTACCTGCAAAAAACTATTAGCACATGCTAGTGTAATATGCAGCTGGCAGCTTCAGAATAACCAAGAAAGCAGTTCCTTCTGGTCGATATTTGCTGGAGACAGCAATTTCTGACCTATGGAATTGGATCAAAATCGTCCAAGTCTTTAGACCAAAGAAAGTTCTTTGTGTAATAGTACAGTGACTAGGTGTCTCCTCCCTTCAGACAAAGAGGTCTGTCCATACTCTGATTTCTGTTTTGATATTTCATAAGCTATCACAATTGAGTGAGCAAATCAAAACCCATTTTAATAACAGATACAAATGGGTTTATAATTTATCAGGGGAAGGGACAGTAGTAAACGCCATGTGGCTGCCTCACTTTTCTTGGGGAAAGGCAAGAAGGAGAGCAGAAAAAGAGAAGAAGAGGGAGAGGTAAAGTTCCTCACAGTATTGAAATGGTCTTCAAATGTTCATAATTTCCTTAGGGTGTGTTCGTTGCCAAGTTGACAGATGTTGCCGGAAAACCTGTACTATTCTGAAGAAAGGCTAACCTTTTAAGAGTGGGAAAGAGGGAGGGAGGAAGAGCATCCACTCTGTGAAGAGATGACATAAGCTGGACAGCAAACTACCCTTAGCATGCTGGATCTCCGAAAGCCTGTGTGATGAAACTGCCAAAGAGAATTGTTCTGGGAGAAACCTCATTTCACTATGGTTTTCTTCACCATGAGTTTAAATTAGTTTTTAAAACTCAATATTAGAATCCCTGTACAAGCAAATGATTATTAATCATTACTTGCTTAAAGCACCCTTATTCTGAGTGGTAAAATGCACATCTCTTGACTATGAGAAATCAAGGATACATTATTTTACACTGTCATTCAAGAGTTCACTTTTCATTCATTCTTTTTTTTGCATTGGACACATTAAAAGAAATGAGTCCTTCAAAGCAGACTGCCAGTTAGCTTCTCCTTTAACTTCCTCACTGGTTGCAAACTTACCTGGTTCTTCTGCTCACCAGGCCTTGACATTTCCTACTCAGTCTTTCCAACAGAGGGTCAAAAATGCTGAGTATTGATTTATGGAACAAAACTGTACACCTGTGAAGCCCTATTTCTTTCCCACCAAATAAGAGGAAGAGAGCATGTTAGGGTTTCCTTCTTTAATGTTCTTAGGCTGCAAGTCAGTCAGTGCAGCAAAATCAGCATTCTGTGAGACAGAGCAGGGGCTGTGAAAGGAGAGGGGAAAGTGGAGCTTGGTCAGATCTCCCCTTTCCAAATACTGCCTTTGTTCTCTTCCTGAAAAGGGCTGCATCTCCTTTTTATCTTCAAGATAGTTTTCTTGTATTGTCACCTCTAAACATCAGGCTAAAAAATCCACATGCTCCTGCTCATTAATGTGACCATTAGTCATTTCTTCCTGTACCCTAGTTACACCCAATGTTATCATCAGCTCTGATAAGGAGCATTCACCTAATATCTTCTTGTGGAAGGCAGATGAACCAACCTACCCATTTAAAACTTACCAATAATGTGCCATAAGGAAAATTATATCTCCAGCATGAAAATCTGCAGTTGGGGAACCATTTTAGAGGATCACATTCATTTATATCAATTATCTTATTTATGAAAGACAACGAAACCCAAACTGAGAGTAAAAAGGTACAGAGTGCACTGTGAGGAATAATTAGGTCTCACCATCCCGGAGGCCAATAGCCATTTACCACTTCAATTTGGGAGGTGATGTTTACAGTGTCTTTTTTATAACGTTTTTCACATTAATTTTCAAATGTCAACAGCAGGCAGTTAATTGTTTATTATACAAAATGTCACATATGTAAAATACTGAGACATAAAATTATTATAACCAATCTACCATAAGAAATCCTGCCTCTTAGATTTTATAGCTTGTTTGTCAGTCTCTGGCTCTCAGCTTAACTGCCATTATGTGGACTGTGTTGCCAGGTAGTCGCTGTCTAATGGATAATCTTCTCTGTATGCACTGTGTCCTCAGCCAAAATGAAAAATAGAAATAACATGATATGAAAATTACCATAATGGTTCAAAGTAATAGGTCCCGAGAATGGGAAATGTCTGAATAGCAATGTCATGTGTTCTGATTTCCTTCTATCTCTGAGAGTAAGATGTAGAGAAGCATGATAAGAAGTTTATGGAAGCAGTTTACACTGACCAGACTGAGTGTGCACTGTCTAAAGTTATATCAAGTCCCTAGATGTTGAGATCAACACTGTGCTCCAGAATCTTTCCATAATGTAACTGTACCATCATGAGAATTTTTTCTGCTATTCACTTGCCATATTTAGAGACCAAATTCTCTCCCTCTGCTACCCACTGTTCCAATCTTGCCAAACCCTCCACTCTGGAAACCATTTCTATTCTAGAACCAAAAAAGTCAGACTGAAGGAAGGGAAGACTGCAGGAGGAAAGAAGGGAAGAAGTAAGAATAAAATAAAGCAGTGCTTTCCTATGCAGTTGGAAAGGAAAGCCCAGGAAATTAATTAGGGTGCTAATGAGATCAAGAAGGCTCCTTTATAATCTATTAAACACAACTAAAATATTTGTGGCTAAAATGTCGCAAAACAAATGAATGGAGGAAATAAACAAAGAGCAGTTGATTATGGATCTCCTGTTTACAGCTGTTGATGCATACACACTAGAAGACACATCATTTTGTGCCCCTAGGAGGTAAATGCCCCCCCCCACCCGCCCCCGGCATCACTATAGTCTCAGATAAATGTGAAATGCTTGATTAATCTGTACCACCAAAGAAGTACTGGTAAAAAACCCAGAGCTATGGCAGCTCATCAAGTCATTAAATTTATAGTTAGAAAAGAACCTAGAGAACCACTTAGCTCAAGGAGTAGATAATTTATTTCTTATTACACGTGGAGTCAGCTCAAGTCATTTTAATGTAACTTTGGTTATAAAATCACTTACAGAAGGGTCAAGAAAAGAAATGTAAGCCCATTTCATTTAAGAAAATAGGAGTAAACATTCTAAAATAAATATTAGCCAACAAAATTAAATAATTATTTGGAAAATTACATCTTATCTAAATAGCAATTATCCTAGGAATGCAAGTACAGGTCATCATCAGGTTATCGACTGTTTCAGTGAATTAAAGAAAAAAAGCCTCTGAGTGGTTCTGAGCAAAGGAGTGTTCCCTATGACTTTGGCTAGAGTGAGGAGTGACTTTGGCTAGTGGAGAAGGACTGGCCAGGATGTGGGGACACTGCTGAGCACACAGACAGGACCACACTGCCAGAGAGATGTGGGTGGCTTGCACTTGGACGACAGTAGCCGTGGTGGCAAGGGAATGGATTTGACATTTGGAATATAATATCCTATAAAAGTTATTTCTATAATATAAAAATATCTTTGATGATATATATTTTAGTGTATATTTATTCCACTATTTATATAGTGTTTATATATTTTAGTGTATATTTATTCCACAGCTCACTGAGGTTTTACTGAGGTGTGCTTCCATTTTTTTTATAATAGGCATCTACTACTGAACATTAATTCATCAAAGGAGCATTGGAAAAATGCTCCTGGGGTGACTGGTTCCTAGGTCTTGAGTAAGAAGGAAGGAAACAGGCTCTAAGCCTTTTCCTAAACTATCATTTGCCACTAGAGACTATTTCTGTCTTCAGTTTCTTATTAACAAACTGGTAGCTGTCCAGCAGCATGAGGGAGGGAGGATCCACCACCCACTACCAGGAGACCTGCCTGCACTGCTGATGGCTCTGAACTGAGAATTCCATCAACTCGTATTTAATATTTTACAGAATCATTTCCTGAAGATTCTAATGTGAACATTCTAACACCTTCTGCACTTTTATATCTCACTTGAGTCCTTCACTTTTATATTCCACTTTATTACCATTTTAGTTGATTTCATCACAGCTTCATGGAAAACAACTTCACCAAAGACCATTTCCTGTCATTATGGGGGCAGAATTGAAGTAATCCCCTGCTTGAGTACCAGGTAGCTTTTATGGTAATTTTACCATGGGTAATGTTGTGATTTTTAAGTACACTGCTCTCTTGTAGCACTGTACCAATTCCTGTCTTTAAAAAGATAAGTATTAAATGCAGCTATAAAAGAAACATACCCATCTTCACAATATTAATGAGTCAATAAATTCTAAAAGATTGCTGCCTCCCAGACCAAATCACCTACCAGGCACCCACTATCATACAATCACTTAATTTTACTCTAATCAGTGACACACCCACTCCTTGTTACACTGAATTATGAGGTGGGAAAGAGTCATCAGGTTTAGAGGCCCCTCCCAAAACATTTTACACAGCAACCTAACAGCCTTTACATCCAAAGGTTTCATTTGATTCACAAAAGCACAGCCCTCATATCACTATTTAACAAATAGGTAAAACTGCAGTACCTAAAAGGCTATTATTAGAATCTTCCCTTGCAATTCACTCCTCCCATTTTAAAATCTCTTTCTTGAGACCTAATTGACTCACTGTTATGGACTGAATTATGCCCCACTCAAAAGTAATATATTGACGCTATAATTATCAGTGCCTTAAAATGTGACTGTATTTGAAGATATGGTCTTTAAAGATTTAAGGCTAAAATGAGGTCATAAGGATGGGGCCTGAATCCAATATAACTGTTGTCCTTTAAGAGGTGATATCAGGAATATGAGTGCATTAAGAAAAAGCCCTGTGTAGACACAGAGAGAAGATAGTCACCTACAAACGAAGGAGAGAGTCATCAGGTGAAACCAAACTTGCCGATATCTGTATCTTTGATGTCCAACATGTAGAACTGTATGAAAATAACTATCTTTTCTCTACATCGTTGTTTGTGTATGTGAGTATGTGTATGTATTTTATGGTAACCCTACCAAATGATTATTTAAAAATAATTTTAAAATATTGGCCACATTATGGCTATGAAGATAGTATCCTAGTTCTTCTATTTCATGTAATATATGGGCATTTCCCTATGTTATAAATGGTTAGATAGAAATTTTGATGGGTGACTGTGCCATCATTTATTTCATTTTACCTTACTGTTGGACATTTGTAGTCCTTTCCTTTTCTGATAATCATAAATAACTCTGCATTGAACATTCATATACAGGAAATATTCCTCCTGAATATTTCCTTAAGATAAATTATTGAAGGGAGAAATAGTAGATCAAAGGGCTACTTTTATGACTTTTAATACATATTGCCAAATTGCCTTCTAGAAATTTGCCCCATACATATCTCAGCAGTTCATGAGACTATCTGCCTATTTCGTGACAGCTTTACCCATACTAAGTATTTTCATTTAAAATATCTTTGCCAACAGAATTTTAAAATGAAACTCGACAAGCTGATTTTCAAGTTCACTGGAAAAGAAAATTTGAAAGAATAGCCTATAAAATTTAGAATAAGAGTAACTATGAGTCTGGATTTGACTACTACATTAATAAGCTATCGTTATTTAAATGATGTGACACAGAATCTAAATAGATAAACAGTTTGCTGATATTTTCTATTTTAGATTAATGAGGTAAAGAAGTAAATAATCAATATATCATTTGAAAAGAATTAAGTACATATTTTAGAACTAAGAGGACAACTCCTACCTCAGATCAAATACAAAACAACAACAAACCACTGACCATTAGTAGAGAGGAATATCTTTTTATATTTTGGACCTTGAGAGCTTGCTTGGAGGTTCTACCAGGGGAGCGCAGCTACTGGTATACCCTTGACCGAAGAATGGTTCGTCTCCATTCATGGAAGGCTGTACTCTTCGAACCAGTGCATAGCTTCAGGAGGGACACACATGGAGTGGTAAGGGAGGAAGGGGACACCCGCTTAGCCAGCCAGATCAGCCGAATCAACTCTGGTGATAAATGGTGTGACAGATGTAACAGCCAGATCATCCTCACATCTTCTTTTTATATTTTGGGAGTGATTATTTAGTAAGTCACAAAATCCAGAGGCAAGAAATGACTAACAGATACGACTAGAGCAAAGCAGAAATTTTTTGTACAAAAATTTCTGTACAGTAAAGATGTCATACACAAATTTAAAAATAACAGTCTGGGAGAAGATACTTGCAACATATATAAAAATGAGTAAATATCCCTAATTTAATACAAGCAATGAAAAAAGTTGACAAAGTATATGAAGAGGTAATTCATAAAAAAAACAGTTGGAACACAAAAGTATTTTACTGTATGTACTTCTGTAGTGCTGGGTTTTTGATGTGAAATGGTTGTATTATTACTTATGGAAATAATTTTAAATTTAAAATCTTTGCCAATAAGACAGGGAAAAAAATGTGTCTTGTTTCAATTTGCATTTCTTCATTAGTGAGGTCAAACTCAAGTTTATTGACTATTATACTTCCTTTACTTCCCTTTTAAATAAATTGTTTTGGGCATGCATATCATCTTAGGATATATATTTCTCTCTTATTTGAAAGTATTTCAAAAACAGATGACTGGATGAAAAAGATGTGGTATATATACACTATGGAATATTACTCATCAATTAAAAATGACAAATTAGACGATTTTATGATAACATGGATGGACTTAGAAGAATTCATATTAGCAGAAACAAGTCAAAAAGGAAAAAACAGAAACCAAATGGTTTCACTACTATATGGGACATGGGAAAGATAAACAAAAATCAACAAAGAAAAGTCAAAACAAGCCAACAACCAAATTGAAGTACACAACCTGGTATGAGGGGGGGATGGGACAGGGTGGGAACAGTTGGGGGGGATGAACCCTAGAGATCACAGAGATGTGAATAAATATATAAATAAAGTATTTAAAATTTTTTTTTAAAAATCAAGTAGATTTGGAAGCATAAAAAAAAGAAAGTGTTTCATATGCATTAAAAGTAATAACTCATTTGTCATGTGTGTTGCATGTTTGTTCCCAGTTTGTCAAACATCTTTGAATTCTGTGTATGGGTTTTGCCTTTATTTTTATGCTGAAGAAGTAGTTATCTTAAAAACAGACAAGTACTTATTAATATTTCTTTACAAGTACTTTTGGAAGAATGTTGTAAAACCTAACTTGTATTTTGGTACAAGGTATGAGGAAAGACTCCTGTGTGTTTCCACTGTCAACAATCTCTGCCCCATCTGCTGTACTAATCTTTCATCTTTGTGACATGTCATCTTTACCTCAAACTACATTTGTACATCTGCTTGGATCTAATTTGGAGCTGGAATGACTACTTAACTTATTTACCAGCTTATTCTTATATTAATATTACACTATTTTAGTATGTCATACTAATTTTCATATCTGGTGGTACTAGACTTTTTAATTGGGGTGGAAGGATGAGTTCCATTTATTTACTTTCTTGAAAAAATTTTAAGAAACTTAAAAGTTTTTTTTTCTTTAAGTACAATTGGAATTTTGAGTAGTTTTACATAAACTGGCAGGTAAGCTAGAATTAACATCTTTGTCATATTAAATTTTCCCACCAAGAATGCATCTTCATTATTCAGTGTTTCTTAAACAATTACAGCTTTTTTACATTACATTTATGAACTTGTGGATTGAGTTTATTAATTTTATTCCTAGGTAGGTATTTGTTTGTGTGGGGGAGGGGAGAAATAGAAAAAATTCCAGTCTCTCTGGTATGCCAATCTCACCAACAGTATATTTGGTTCACAGTTTCATTCCATGATTTACTTTTGTGCCTGACCCTTACCTACTCATGCTGATTTTAATGGTTCAAAAGGGGTGATCCCTGGCAATATGCTAGGAATATGAAAAGCTTAAAGGAGAAATATGGCTCATAGGTAGTAGGTTTTTGTAGTTTTATTACTATTATGAATGGAATTTTCCACCTTTCCCCATACTTTGTAACTGGTAACTGCAGGTATTTTGAGAAAACTAATGATTTTTGTATATATTATGCTATCTGGCAATATTGCTTAGAGTTCTTAAGTTTTGTAATTTTCAGTTCATTTCACTGCATGTAGTATTATATCTGCAAACAATTATTTTTGGTCTCTTCATTCCAGCAGGTATCACACCTATTTCTTCTTTAACTTCCTCCCATTCTCCACCACTAGAAGTTCCAGAGCAATGTTAAATAGCACTGGTAATGAGGGCCAGCTTCATGGGCATGCAACTGATTCCTTCAGATAGGTCCTGCACTGCAGGAACCCACATTTAGTATAATATTCCACTGTCCTTGTCTTAAAATTCTTAGTAATCTTATCTTCAGACTTGTTTTTAAGTCTGACAGGATACTGAAGCAAGTCTGTGAATAGAGGTGATTGATTAAATATGTAACTGATTAAACTACAGGAGTAAATTCTGCCAAATAATAGTCATAAAAATTTTTCCAGGCAGTCCTTATTCTCAAGGAAGAAAAAAGCATAAAGGATAGTAAAACTTTCATGTAACAAATGACCTCACACCAAACCAAGAATTTTAAATGACTTTGAGAAGGTCACTTAGAAGTCATCTCCCTCAAACTCTCCTCAGCATAAGAACTGTAGTCCAGTGTTTGAGAACACAGGTTCTCCAGGGTAGGAAGCAGACAAGCAAGCTGCTTTTATTATATATACATGTCTATGAGATACTTATGTTAATTTTTATAAAACTCTAAGTTCTTAAAAGAAAATAATGCTATTTTTTCCAAATAACACTTTCTTCAAATCCTACCTCGAGATGCAAAGTGGTCCACTGGACATAAATAAGAATTTGCAGGTGCTGGCCAATTTGTGTCATTTTTGCCTGACCTCTACTTCCCCTGCTCTTAAGAGCTGGTTGATTCATCACCTCCATTGGGAGATCTTCTTGATCATCCCCCAACTCAGGTCAGGTATCCCTGTTTCAGCATTCCTATAGTAGCTGCTAAAATATCCCTTATACATGACTTATTTTACTGGGTTGTCACCTTCTGTTTAAGAGTCTTTCCCCTCCATTAGCTCATATTATCCTCCAAGGCAGAAACTACACTTGTGTATCTTTCTATTCCCAGTACCTAAGATACAGTTGGCAGCTTCTTAATAAATGTCTGCTCAATGCCCAGTAATTTACAGTAAATAAAGGAGTTCAGCTTCATTGACAATTAGAACCACCTTTAACACCTGGTTATTGAAACAGGCTGGGAAAAGCACAGCCTCCTGTTCTAAACTAGTACACATTCAACAGTGCTATTTCAGAAAATTATCTGCATTAAGGTCTGTAGGGACTTCTGTTACTTGAAGAAGTTTGCTTCTTTGTCCCATTTTCACACTCTCACTCCCTAGTGAACTCCAAAATCTCTTTCTACTCCAGAGGACACTTACATTTTAAACATAGTTAAAAGCACAAAAGTTACATCCCTGGTTTAGGGAATGTCAAAAGCACTTTCACAGCACAGATTTCCAACTCTTTTTACTTTCCCAGGAACTTTGAAAGATTTTAAACATACTGTTAAAAATTTAAAACACTTTGAAATGACAGTAGCAAATGTAGATCACCTACATCTCTTGCACTTCTGAGTAGACTGAAGAGTCAGCCATTTTTGTTGCCATGTAAATTAGCACTTCTGTAATGCTTCATATTGTTAACTGAATTCTTCAAGGCCCAGTTTATAGTAACGGTCTTTAGTAGGCAAGAAAGCACACTGGGTCCCTATATTCCTGTACAGCTCAATCATTTAACCTTTTCCCACACTCTGAGTGTTTGTTGTTTCCCCTTCTACACACTTCCCTGTCTCGACAAGTGCTTATCCAGCTACTTCAAATCAGATGGTAAATTTCCTGAGCCCCTTTCACACTTTCTGTCTCCCTGGCTTTGCACCAGTCTTCTGTCTGTCAGTCTTTAGTTCCACTATCTCCCTTGCTCTATGCTGCATCTCAAAGGCTAAAACTCCATAAATACATTTTACACGCTCAACAGCTTGGCTATTGGTGATGTACTGCCAACAGAAGAAACTGGTATAAGACTAGAAGCTAGGAGGAAGAAAGACATTTTTCTTGGCTTCTGGGTGCCTATGGCCGAGTATCCAGCGGCAGATGAACTTGGCTCTAGAACTCCTGTGCAGTCATACAGTTCCACAATGGTGCAGTAGTGAATGTTCCCTGAGCTTCAGCAATCAGCAACATGGAGTTACCATGATTTTGCTGCCTATTTCAGTTACCTATATTAATCACTAACAAGAAACAAGAACCAAAAAGTCACCAGTGTTTGTAGACCCATGTTGTCAGACATGGTAGTAACATTTAATGATCTGAAGCTGCTAATGGAAGCTTCTGCTCATTCTCTGAATTTTGAGCCTAGAGCTCCAACTTCCACTTATGATCTCTTAAGCAGAGGTTGAGAAGGATAAAGATCATGTTTTCCAAAAGAATCAGGAAACCTTAAGGAGGGGAATGAAATGCTTTATTATCAGTGTAAAGTGCTTACTGTCTTACTAGAAGCATATTCTCTATTTGTCTACAAGACTCATAAGGAGAGCTATTTTAAAAAGAAAGAAGAAATGCAAATGACCCTTAAACATATGAAAAGATGCTCAATTTCTCTCATAAGAGAAATGCAGCTAAAACTGCATTGAGATACCATTTCTTCCCTATCAAGCTGGCAAAAAATCCAGAAGCTTGACAACATGCTCCACTGGCAAGGCTGTGGGGAAATGTCCATTACAATACACAGCCAATGAGAATTTTAAAATGGTACAATCAATATGGAGGTGGATTTGACAATACAGCAAAATCTTATGTGCATTTACCCTTGGACCATGTAAGCCTGCTTCTAGGAATCCATCCCAAAGACATATTAGCAAAATTAGAAAAGACTTACGCACACAGCAATTGTACAACTGGTAATAGAAAAAGACTGAAAACACCCCAATGGCTCATCAATACAGAACTGGTTGAATAAACTATAGTACATCTGTACTAATGAGTAAGTTGCAGTTATAAAAGGTATAAATATCTCTTTCTACAGAGCCAGCTCTAGGATAAAGAGTCAAGTAGAAAAAACGCAAGGTGAAGAAAGTATGTATAGCATATATTTTCAACTACTAAAGAATATTAGAGGAATACAAAACATAAATTATGTATACATTTACTGATATTCCATTTTTTAAAATAAACTGATAACTAAAAACATTAAAGGGGAGATGAGACTGCCTACAGGAGTAGAGGTATAAATAGAATCTAGAGTTCTCTAAATATAGTTCTTTTGTAAATTTGATTTTGCAAAAATGTATATATTTTACATGATATTATAACAATAAAAGGCAGTCCCTTAATAATGAAAACAAAAATGGAACAAATGCATCTAACTATACTGAAACAGTGGCATTACCACAGATGATTAAGTGACATTAATATACAGTAATTTTAATATATATTTCCAGTGGGATGTACGTTAGGGACCCCAAATTACAGATATCTTCAACTATTTTCGGAAATTACATGGCACATGGTAGTACTGGACACTGTAATTCTGAAACTATTTTATATGTACCTGGGGGTAAGCAAATGAATTAGTGGGTTATCTTATTGGCATTATGGCAAAAAAGAGGCAACAGATCAAAAGATTGAACAAAAATTTGTGCACTGAATTTTAATTAGAAATACTAGTATGCATTCAGGATACATTTACCTACTAAGTATAAGATAAATAAATATGTATGTATGGATATATCTATTTCCTAGTTTTGTCTATTGGAAGAGGCCTCTAAATAGTGACCAACTTTAGTAGCAAGATGACCTGTAGTGTTCAGACTGGGTTTTCCAAATATCATTTTTCACAGAACAGAACCAGTGTTTTTTGATGAAATGGCTGCTACAAAAACAGAGGTAGGGATGGTAAAGGATGATCTCCTGGACCTCTTCTCATGCCAGAAATCAAGAAACTATTTGGGGAATACTAAGATCATGTCAAAGGACTGAAGACAATATGAAGGGGAAAATTTGAATATCAATATATTAACTACAAGGGGTTAGAAGATGTTTCATTCTTTAATTCCACAAATTTAAAATGACATATAATCCTCTCTTCCCACCTCCCCTTTCCCCACCAAGAAAATAACCTATAAGCAAACTTCATTGATTATTTTTTGAAGACACCAGTAACAACAACCTCTTGAATTTGAAAATAGGTAAATAAAGGGAAAGGATATAATATCCTCTTTTTCTGGGCATACTGTATCTCAGGATTACCAAATAACAGTGGCGAAAATTTTTTTGTGTTGTTTTCAAATATTTAAAGTAAAAGGAATGATAGAATTACAATATAACCATCTGACAAACTCAGATTATGAAAAGATGAATCTAGGAAATAAATCATGAATGAGTATGAGCAGCTGAAAGAGGGGGGCAGCCAAAGATTTTCTGAGCTTCCTGACACCCATAGAACATTCCCCTCACAAAACAACAGGAATTTGTCTCTGATCTAACTAACTCCAAGTAACAAGCACAACAAAAGAATATGTTAATATCACAGGAAGATTCATTTACCCAAATCCAGGTTGTTATAAATTCTATAGGACAAAAACCTAGTTTCTTCAGTAAATAAACTGTAATTGGAACAAGAGGAGGAAAACGACCAACAAAAAGACTGGAAAGAAAGTTATAAATATAAAGACATTTAGGAATTGCAACAGCTATCTATTGATACCACATACCTTGTGGGAATTCCTACATAAAAAACTTTCAGGAACATAAATCCACTTCACAAACTGATCTTATTAGATACACTGGAACAATGTATATTTAATACTTGTGAAGAATTACAGTTCCCAATATGGGGTATTGTAATGATAACATGATGATGATTATAGAAAGAACTTGCTTTTAGAGATACATATTGAAATATTGATGGGTAAGAATATAAAATATCTGCAATTGGCTTCAAAATAAGTTGATGGGGAGGAAGCAGTTAGCATATATAGACAAACTAGTTTTTTAACTTGGGAGGTGGGAACTATTTTCTCTACCTGAATGACTAGTAGGGTAATCAAAGAAGTGAATCTAAACACAACATTAAAGGGAAAAAAAGATTGGCAATTATTATGATGAGAAGGAGAACCTGGTGGTGAATGCCCTGCAGGTAGAGTGCCGAGAGACAAAGCTGTTCTTTGGCAGGCTAACTCTTTTTTTTTTTTTTTTTAAGAGACTATGCCTTGCTATGTTGCCCAGGTAGTCTTGAACATGCTGACTCAAGTGATTCCTAGCCTCACCCTCCCAAGGCTGGGATTAAAGGCGCACACCACTGTACCTGGCTAGGCCAGCTGACTCTTATAAAGAGCAGCCCTGTCTACTCTAATTATTCCCTCTATGCCTCACTGATAAGATGATGAATTCTTACAAAGGGTGCCTAACAGAAAGGAGACTGGTGCATCAAAAGCTGTCTTTGCTGGTTGAGAATATATCTCAGTATGATCCAGAAGCAGCCACAAAATGAGAAGGGCCTTTTGTTGTCACAGCAGCCCAGGTGGGAGAAATGCTGCAGGTAGTTTCTGAATTCTGTGTGGTCAGGCCTGGGCCCATGGGCCTGCAAACTCACACAGCTCCAAAACTTCCCCATGAACCAGTATAGGGAAGCTGTGTGAAGAATGACATGGTATCAGTAAAAATGGGGGAAAACCTTTTGATAGAAAAAGAAGAGTAAGTCTTATAAAACTGACGCAGTTGTGTTTATGTTTTCTCTGGCATCACTTACACATTAAGTAGTAACATTAAAATCAGATTTTAAAAAACAATGCAAATGCTTTGAAAGTGATTTTTAAGGTCTCTAAGAATAACTGCTCTAATTAGAGTAGCCTGAACCATGAAACAAAGACCAGAAACTGAAAGAAAGAACTAAATTGCAAACAAACAAAAAGGTAGTTTTTGATACCCTGCCAATTATTCATGATGATATTACTTTAGTTTAACCTTGTTTTCTCCTCATGAAAATCTAGAGTTTATATCATTGGTTCTCTAGGGAGGAGTATATATTTCACAGGATAGTAGAAGGAATAAATAGGCAGCTGCAATGTAAAAATAACTCTGGGTGATTCTGACATCTACTATGGCCCCATTAGAAGACCACTCCTTTGCTGGGTTTCTGCAGGGTAGCTGGCTGAGGTCTGTGTGTAGCCAAAATGCACCTGGGACCATCAACATGGAAAGATGGCCACTACTATTTCAAATACTCCTTGAAACTAAGCAGAGCTGCCATGTCAAAGGATAATGAAATCCCCTTGCACTCTCACAACTCACACTACCTCCCTGTCAGTCCATCATGGGGGGGAGTTGTGAAGGCGATAGGAGCAGGGCCAAAGAGGATCCCACCACTGGCCATCTACTGGCAAGTGCCTCTCCGCCTTTCTGGACCACTGTTCCCATTCTGTTGAAGGGCCACGACAGGCATATGACTGCTGTGTTCTTTGCAAGCATCAAAGAATAGGGCTTGAGGAAAAAATGTTTGAGCAGAACCAAAAACACTTCTTGCACCTCTGCAATCCTTTATCATCCCCTGATAGGACTAAGAATTCTATAGCCTCTGGTAACATTGACTAGTTCTGTCTGGACAAAACGCGCAGATCAACAACATCCCTCCTCACTACAACCATCCTATCATCCTGCCTGGAACAGCCGCTCAGGGCTCAGGCCATATAAGCCCATGTCTTTGTTAATCATAGTCTAAGTAGATGGTGCCCTACAACAGCATGTTAAAAATGCATGCTGTGGGTTGAAACGAGCACCCTAGTATTATATATTGCATGACTACAAAGGTGGTTTGGTTTCCTTCTCGAGGAGTTACACGATCACATGTACAGTCAGACCTTCATTCTAAATGAACATGAGAGCTTCTTCCATAACTCTTTATTATCATAACTCTATGCAATCTAGAATTAAAAGTTTTGATAATATCAGTTAATGCTTTAGCATTGTTAAATTTCAAAGTACTTAAAAGCACAAAAATTATTAAAATTTACCCTTGATATTAAAAATTACATTCAAAACAAAGTTAAAACTGAATTACTTATTTTAGTTTAGTTAATTTCTACACCTGCTATTTTATAAATGCTACTCTCCCAAATGCTGAAAGTATAGAATTATATTAGGACACACCCGGTACTTCAAAAACTTAGGTTTATGATAAAAAAATGAGAAAACATTTGCAAGTTACACTATCTTCTCCAGTCTAGTCCCCACCAAGTTTTCAGAACCCATGTCAATAAGTTATATTTTCCAATTTGTACTAGACTGTGAAGGAGAGGAGAGAGAAGTCCCTTTATATAGACAAAGAATTCTATTTTAGGTACACCAAGGCAGGAACATGTTGCCTACTTTCTCCTAACTGAATATAAAGTCCCTTTTCAAGGAAGTTTCAGTAAAAAGGCACCACTTCAAGGATCTAAGTAATCAAACCATGGTCTTCGTAGGTGGTGTGCACAAATCTGTGAGTATGGTAAAAAGAGTAAGTAATGATTGTGAATGGGGAAAGCCACTCATGACCTCTAGAATATCAAGACAGGATGGACTGTACATACCTGCCAGAATAAACAGAACCTTAAACAAAAATACAACATAACAGAAAACAGTCAAATAAACAACTAACCCCAAGTCACAAGACAACCTAATTTTCACAAAGACAATTCAGTGACTGATCTTCCCTAAATTATAAACAGGCCTTTCTATGAGATGATCTTGGTTACATGGGGCAAATATGAACTGACGCGTTCATGAAAAGACGATACTCTCATTGTTGGGTAATTATTCATATCAAATTAAAGGCAATAATATCTGCATATTTGGAAAGCATGGACATTGGAGCAATATTTTACAGACTTTTTTCTGATCTTTCCTAGCATTAAATAAAGTCTTTATTATTAAAGGTTCTTTATGACTATTATAAGTACTCCTACATAGCAAATCTGAATGAATCTCTAGAATATTTCAATTCTTAACTACTAGTACAACATTTATAGTCTTTTCATTTTACTGGAATTATTTTGACTACTTCTAAAAATACAAGCCTATATCACTCAATCACAAAACATCCAAATCAATCAGAATTCTCATTCAAAACTGATTAAGAGGTGGATTAAGATGAGTTAATGGAATAACAAAATATTTGAAGATACAATATGTAAGCAAACATACAAAAATGTAACTGAAATACTCACCTATCAGTCCCTTCTCAAGAGTGAAGGTTTTGTTTGTAAACATACATTCAAAAGCCACAATGTGGAAAATCTTGTTCACTGTGTTGTGAGTTCCAACTATTCGAATATACCTGGGGGTAAAAAGGAAAGAAAATTTGTTGAGGAAAATCAGCTTCTATATCATATCCAACCCAAAGATAACAGAATAAGATATTACTATTTAAACATGCAATGTACTAGGAGAGGTTAAAGGAGAGTTTGAACTTGATTTTAGAATCTGCATGGCTCCTGAGGCCTTGCTCTAATAGAGTCTAGAAGAGTTACAGTAAAATTAGGGACGTGCCATTTTCTAGACAATCAAATAGAACTTAGGTTTGATTCACCTAGAAAATTAAACCAGACACTGTTCCACTCGACCTCTGCATGGGAGTATACGTCCATGAGACTAGCAACTCCTAGGGCTGCCTTGCGGTTGGAGAGTGCCTGCACACAGCACACAAACACTCGTGAAATCAAATGCTTTCCAACTGAATGAAAAGATTTTAGCCACCGGAGACAAGTGCATGAAATAGATACTGCTTTCCTATTTAAAAGAAAATTCCACAAAATATGCTGAAAACCACTCAGTTTCTTATATTTTAATATTGTTCCTAAATTGTCTTTAGGAAGTTAACCCCCTATATACTTAGACCAGCACCCTCCCACCCATTTGACAGCTGGTGTCAACCCCTGTCCAGGGGATGTGATCTGTAAAGGGGACCCAACCTGCTCTGCAGCCTCCCTCCTGGCCACACTGATGTGGCATCTGCATAGCACACAGTTTCATTGGCAGGTCTTGACAGTCCACCTATTCACCCCCTGTGCCTCTTGGGAGGCTTCACCTCCAACCACACAAACATTAACCTTGGCGCAACTTTCACCTTTCACTCTCCAAAGGAACCTGATGGCTCACAGGTTAATGAACAGACAGACTCACCCTTCTGAAAATCACACAATTCCGTTGGGGGAAATGTCATACACTGTTACTGGAGTTCAAAGGAAAAAACAGGAAAAAATACCTAGATTTACTGATTATGCTCTCCCAAATTACAAACTATGTGCTCTGAAGGATGGGGCATATTAAACGAACAGAGTTCAATTAAGAGAGGACAAGTTGGGCAAAGATTTTAGTAATATCCTCCCTCTGCTGAGTAAAACAACCTTCAACTTACATGATATGATTTTACTTCTGGGTTAATCACTGTTCACCAATTCAGTAATTTCCTTAACATTTCTCATCATTCTGCATTAACTGTATGATATAAATGTCGATTTGAAAAATTCACATTAAGGAGACTGTATTTGGGGTTTCTCTATCATGGGTTATTTTCCCTCCTATTTCTTCAAACCTGAATTTCACAGCATTCCCTGTGCTCCTCATTTAGCCATCTGTTCCTTGACATAAGCTGATGCCTCATCTCCATAACCAACGTTAAGTGCAGTTTCCTGCTCTGGCTGTTCAGTGTCCACATATCTACTGCAGGGAGATGCTGTTCTTTTCCCATGTGTCTGCATGCCCCTCTGGTTCAGCAGGAGGTTGGCCCAGATCTGTTCTCTTAAGGTCTCAAAGTAGACAGGAGGTACTGATTTTACTGGGCATGGATGGGCTGGGTTGGTAGGGTTCATATAAAATAAGTTCTTAATGGTCTGGATAGAACAGATTGCCGTCCTTTACTATTGGCAGTGACACTCTCTCTGGTGCTTTCTGGAAGGCAAGGGGTGTGTTAAGCGTGGCACCTTGGCTTGAATCTAATTTTGTCCATTTCCTTAAACCCACAGGAACTCAACCAGCGAAGCATTTTCAACCGCACATGGTTGTGACAGCCTGAGTATGCTGTCTGCAACCCTGGAGGGGATGGAGGGAATGTGATTTCATGGAATCTGATGATTTTCTTGTCCCCAAGGCTGAGTCTATCAAAGGAAAGAGAGTTCTCCTAACAGTACGCAGGAGCCAGGAAGTACAAACAGGACCTTTCCCTATCGTAAGTTCTTAAGGTTAACATTCCTGGTTGACATAAGGGAATGCAGTGAAGTTCCCTTCCTTCCTTTTTAAAACATTTATGGATTAGGTCGGGCACGGTGGTTCGTGCCTGTAAGTTTCAGCCTATGAAGTGGCTGGGGCTAGGGATCGCAGTTCGAGTCCTGCTCAGGGCAACATAGCAAGACCTAGTCCCAAAAAATAGCTGGGTGTGGTGGTGCGCAGCTGTAATCCCAGCTACCTGGGAAGCTGAGACTGGGGACTGCTTGAGTCCGTGATACCCCGGGCAACATGAGCCTGCAGTTCTATGGGCAAAAACAGCAAGACCCAGTCTAAAAAAAAAAGAATACATACATAAAACATTTATGGATTAAGGCTCAATTTTAGTTAAGGGTTATTCCCAAATTTTATCCTAGTGCAAGTACCAAGAAGGCGAGACAGTATGCAGCCTTCCCTCCCTTTCTGGTCTCCAATTATAAGAAACTGAAAATAAAAAATTGTACTGGAATACATTTTACAGCCTTAATGATAGTGTTTGTGATAACAAACAGGATAATATATAAGGTTGGAAAAGTACTGAGAGATGCCTCCAGATAAAAAGTTCTATATAAATGAAGATAATGTTATCTCTGCTGCATAATCCTGAGGTCAAATTAGCAATTCACCACTGTACATCACACTTCTTGATTAGCCTGCTATATGTAATGCTCATAACAAGTTTAATTATTCTAGTTCTACAATACTTTTTAAGTCTCCATAAAATTATAGCATAATTTACAAAAATGGCAGAGTCCTTATTCAAATACACATTTAAAAAAATGGTAACAAAGTCAGAAAAAAAGAAGCCATGCTCCATGTCTTTAGCTGTTTAGCATAGGGAGATCTTTCCTTTACTGAAGATCTTGACTAGAAAGGGCAAATAGATTTCAATGAATTCCCCAGCTTTAGAGTTGCTTGGAGCAGTACATTAAGACCTCAGAGGGCCTGTCCAGCTTGAGGAGGAGAGCTTGATTCATGAACACTGCCTGGAAGGGAGAGGGAGGCAGCACAGATACCACTTCTGATCTTGAGCAGATTTCCTTAATGCGCTATGGAGCATCTCAGAAGCTGACGAGAAAACATTATTACCTGAGCTATTGAAAATCTATGGGGTAGGGAATGGGAGAGAGTGCTCTCTTTCTTTTTCTATTTTTTATTTTTAACTTTTTTTTGAAAACACAAAGCAAAATTTGCTTCTGGGTCACAACACTTAAACAGGAGAAATAGATGCCATATTTTCACTGTCACAAAAGATTTGAGAAAGAGGTAATACTTAAGATTAATTTTTTTTTCCTTTCAGCATCATCTCTCCAATACACAGTCAGACTCTTGATTTAACCTGATAATAAGGGCAGTGGCAGCTAGTAACTTCATCAGTGTGCAGAGAGGAGCACGGCTGAAAAATATACCAGCTATCCTTTGTTCTCTCTGAGGTCCTCAACAGCAGCTCAGACAGTTGGAAGATAATTAAAACTTAAACAGTGCTGAGGAAGGCAGCTAGGCAACAGATTGGCCATTTCTGATGAGGATGAATGCTGTCCACATGAGCTCTTGTGTAACAGTCTGTTTCCAAGACTCTCCTCCCTTCCCTGTGTTAGCTGTCTTCTAGACTCTCACAAAGACTGAATTCTGAATGTGGTTCAGAATAGGTTTCAATGCAGTCGTTTATAGGAGTTATAACATTGTGAGTAAAAAGATTCTGTCTTCTCTAATAAAATAAAACGTTAAGTCTTCCCAGATAACACTCTAACACTGAAAAGGCACTTACAGAGTTGGGGGGGGGTGTGGTCTAACAGACCTGATTTGTGTCCAGGCCGTTCAGTGAATTAGTGGTGTCACCTGGGGGAAAACATGTTTTAAACCTTAGTTTGCTTTGCTCTAAAATGAGGTCAATACACAAACCTAAGAAGACACTGAAATGAGCTAAGTATTTAAAGTGCCTAAAGCAGTGCTTGGCAGAATAAGATATCATTACATAGAAAGTCAGAGACTAAGTAAACTTTTGGATATAAAATTTCTTAGTTTGACCTCTGAGAATGTTGGTATCTACGAAAGTATTCCTAACTGTGGATATTAAAATGGTGCATCCACAAGGAGGCAGGATAAGAAGACTTTATGAACACAGGCAGGGTCTTGTCCTTCAGAAAGAAGTTACTTTCTGAATGTTGATTACCTGGCTTCATGGTCTCTGCTTTAAGTCCCTAGTCTTTATAGAAAAAACTATTTAAAATATTCTTTGTGTGACTTACCTAGGCATAAACAAACAAGGGAAGAATCTTTAGCCCATATTTGGCCTAGCAGAAGTTCTTCAAAGAAGAACATTTTTGTGCAAACCCTGGAGTTTTAATTTATTTAGAAATATAGCAATTTCTTACAGGGAGACAGCATAATACTATGACCTAAAGATGCTTTGCTTTGAAGATTTCATTGCCATCTCTGTCTCTAGGAAGATACAGATTCCTTTTCTGAACTTATGCTGCCATCATTCCTTGTGAGTATGCTACCTTGTGAGTATACATTTAATTTGTAAGTCACATACAATAAAGCTTTAGCATACTAAAGAAAATAGAGAAAACTAGCAACTTGTACATTCCCACTTTTAATCCCTTGGTATTTTCAAGACTTCAGTTCTGGGAAACCACAAACCTACTTGCCGGTTATAGTTAATGCATAACCTTTGCCTCTAGATGATCAACTAACTTCTGCACTGAATAGGATCTACTCAAGAAAACACCAAATTCAGTAAGAAATATTTAAATGAGTTCACAAGGGATCAGCTAAAGTCAAAATCCATCACAATTTGATTCTTAGGTAAACAAAGTTTTATATTCATATTGAACTTCATATTCTTGGGTTAAACAAGGAATCTTGAGAAAACCAGAGTTAGCCTAACATTGGTACCCAAGAAGAAGTCATTAACATTTTGGCTCTTCCTCTAAGGTAGCCATGGAGAACGCAGAAGAAAAGTCATTCTCTCCTGTGGTCAGGCAGCTCCCTGACAAGAGCTTTGGCTATAACCTTTACTAAAGACTAGGGACCACATGGGGTTGGAAGTCACATTTCCAAGATCTCCTCTTTGACCTTTTCATTTAAGGAGGTACTAAAAAGGTACATAAATAATACTCTGACCTAAAGGCACAGGTATTGGCTGCGTGTTCCCTCCATCTGATAGTTCCTTCTAGCTCGAGGTTAGCAGTTAGTGTCTTAAAATCAGACCACAGACTGGAAGGGGGGAGTGACTTCAAGTCTTGTTGCTAAGGCAGCAAGTGGAAAACAGTTTACTGCCAGAATGACAAAAAGCTTCTAGAAAAAGCATGCTGCAACAGAAAAGATTTGTTACTCTTAGAAAACCTTCCCTCTGGCTGATCTGTGGAGCTATAGATTCTCCTCTACTGACTTCAGCAAAGAGCCTCAGCAGCATTTGCTTATTTGGGAGGGGAAGAATTATTTAATTAAAGGTTAAACACTGTCCGGAGTCAGCATGAGAAGTGGCCAGTGTTTCTGTGAGCATCCTGATGCCTCCAGAGCATCAGCCCTGCAGAGGGGGCCATCAAGCCCCAGCACCTCCACTGTATACCCTGAAGGGCACACAAAACAAAAAGTCATCTTGTTTTTCAGAGAAAATCAATGGTATCTGGAATCATGTATATAGATGGAAGGCATAAATTGATAAATAATTACTAAAACATCACAACTCAGTGATACTCAAAATAAAATGTCATCCCAACACTAGAGATACATTTCTAAATATTTTGTTATTTTAGGAAGAATATAAATTTTGAAGAGTAGGCTTTTCCCCCACCCTAAATATCCAAATACTGAAGCCTGTCATAGTAATACGTCTTCATTTTATAAAATTGCACCTGGAATTAGTGGTACAATAACTTAATTATAATATTTACATAAAACATATGATGCTAATATAACATATATAACATTTATTTAACTCCTTTATATCTGAGACATATATAACATTTATTTGATTCATTTCAATTTCATGTTTGTTGTACATTTACTGATCAGTAACTCTTGTAAGTAATCAGGGTAAATCTGCCATTAATTGAGATTTTAATAAACACCTACTAGGTACAAGAAACAGTGCTAAGTACTGCAAAGAATGGACCAAAAAGACAGGACATAAATCATTATCAGAGGAGTTTATAGTGCAATTTAGAGGCAAAAGTAAAACACATGAAACTGTATGACTTTGATGGACTGAGTTGAAGAAAGACCTAGGCTCTAATTAGAGGTTTACAACACATTAGATTGGACCATTTTCCTTAATTTTATTGGCTAAGGCTCCATATTAGTAGTAGTCGTGAAGAGAAAGTGAAATGCTTCTTACCTTTTTACAATGGCAGCCTAACCTTAAAACACCACATTTAGCAACATGAACATGGAAAGCCATCCCTGTAGACAACTCTTGCTTTAAAAGCCAAAACAAACATGGCTAAAAGATATTTTCCCCCTTCCCCAATAATCACTCACCCATCAAATTTCAGCTGAGTATTTATTATGTGACAGCAGTGGTTGCTGGGTAAGGTACAGATAAAATCTCTTCTCCATGGAATTTATGTTTCAGGTCAAGAGACAGATAATGAATTAAAAAAACAAATAATTATCTACTGATTGGTAGGTGATCTATTCAGAATATAACTTTATAGACAAACTTGCAAAATTGGAAAGATAAACGGTTATAAAACCTCTCCCTGCAGGAATAAAAGTAGGGTCAAATGGGAAGGCATAATTAGCTCAGGCGAAAGGCATGCATAGAGTGTAAATGAGTCTGAGGTATAGACATAGTACTCCTATTATAGATATTTAGCAGGATATAGGCAAGAATCTAATTAAGCAGGCTTCTTAAGATCTCCAAGGAGGAACGGGCTTAAATTTCATGGGAAGAAATATTTATTTCATGGCTTAGTTCTGTTTTTCGTCTTTTCTTTTTTTCCAGATTATAATTTTCAAGGCTATAGAGACACAAAATGGGAAAAGGAAGATATAAAATAAAAAATGAATTAAGGAGAAAGGAAGGAGGGAAAAGGAGGGAAGGGGAGGGGCATGTCAGGGAACACAGAATAGGAAGAGGGGAGAGCATGAATATGAATAAACCAATTCCTTCTTCTCTGTTATGTGCTAATGTGAACAAATCCCCATGTGGGAATACTGTTAACCAATTTTATTACTCAATAAAACATTTGAAACCAACACAAAGTATATTTTAAGAAACAGAACTAAATTACCAAAAGTTCAACATTTGCATTTTTTCATTAACTTTTCCCCAGTCCAGGATGCTAGGGTGGGAAGGGGGAAAGGGAGGGGAATTTGAGGGAGGGGAGAAATTCACTAATTTTATCTTTAAAATGGTTGTGTTATCTTTTTCAGTTTATCCAAAAGCCTGTGCATTTCCATGAATGCAGACAAATGAGCCTAATGGAATTGTGCACTAGAGAAAAAGCAGAAGAAAATTAAATTTGTTAGTTTCCCCATGAATCTGTAAAAACTCATTTGGTGACAATGACCTGTAGCAAGCTGACTTTAGGTTCATGGTGGGTAGGGAAGTTTCTCTTTTTTTAACCAAGACTATCTTGGATATATACTATTTATTGTAACTTAAAGGTTTTAAAGACTGGAAAAGTCTTTTATTTTATTTTTTATTCTAAAGAAGATTACATAGAAGAAGACAGGCAAACAGGAGAAAGAATTTGCCTCTCCCCAAAGAAAAATCTAAGAATCCTTCTAAGATTGCAAACATTTGACACTCTGAGAAATGAGACAGGAATTGCCCAAGACAGTGAGAACAACAGAAGTGAAAACTGAGCCCCAAAACCAAAAGAGTATAATAAAGAGGGCATAGTAAGGAAATCACAAATCTTCACTTCAGGCCCCTGAGAGACTCACACTGGAATTAAAATAAAAGCTACCAACTTCTTACCACGTTCTATATGCTAGCTTTCCATGCATCATCTCCTCTCATGGAAAACCCAAACTCCCACAATGATACAGCCAGGCTGGAGATTTCAAAGCCCTGTCAGGACATATGTCCATCAAAGTCTCAGTATTCCTTATAAACTATGTAAGGAAACTTATGCTCCAGGCAATAAACAGTAATTACAGAACTGACTGAAAAGTATTTTGGGGACAAAAGCCCAAGTGACAGAGGTCTCACAATTTCCTCTTACTATGCCTAGGATGGTTCAATGCTTACAGAAATTTTCAGTCTCTTAAGCCCTTTGGGAAATTCTGGACCTTCGCCTAGAGAATGGTTGAAAGGAAGAGAGAAAAAAAAAAGGCAGACATTTACTCAGCATTGGTTTAAGTATATACGTAGCTAACAACCAGAGGCAGAGACGTTAAAAAAAAAAAATTGAGAAAACATTTGAGAAGAATGCTAACCCCCAACAGCGAGTGAGCAAATGAGAGAGAGAGAGAGAGAGATTTTTGTTTTGGGTGGCAAAAGTAGTACAGATACGGATGTGGACGAGGGATTTCACTGCAGAATTCTGAGCTCCAGTTTCCAAGTAGCATGAAGGATTACTAATTTCAGCACTACTGGTATAAGAGATTTTGCTGCTAAAATATGTCAATGTGTTAAAAGTTTTAACACAAGCGAAAGGGAGAAGAAAATAGCAAGTTGCTCTCAGTGGCATTGTTTGGGTATCTATCGTGTCTACAGTTCAGAGACAGGGCTAAGTAGACATGGGCCAAACTAACAGTCTGCCCAAGTGTTAATAAGACATTTCTCTACATCCACAACTTTTGTAGTGGGAGTCCTATGAGCCACTGAAGTTCAGTTTTGAAGTCTGTTCCCAGTCTGTATTTGCTGGATTAGCAAGAAGGTTGGGAGGTAGAGGAATCTGCAAAGACTTTTTTCTCCTTCCTCAAAGCTTATTGTGAACTCAATCATTCATGTCCAAGACTTGACTGGTAAAAGCATTAGTGCTAAACCAGTGATCAGAAAGAAAATGTCAATCCTCACAAATCCTCATACTGGTCTCATAAATTTGAGAAAAGAAAAACTTAGGAGAGGAATGTACATAAACTAAAATGCATACTTTACAAGAGGATTTATTTTTGTTAATAAACAAGATTCTCCTATATTTCTAACAGTTATTGTCAAGCTATGATGTTTGGTTTGGCCTTCTCATTAAAGCAAAACAAAACTGGCTTAACTACTTTTCTTCTTTTATGTTTTTAAAGTTTCATATGTACATAGTTAAAAGTCAAAAAGTCTTTAAGGTTTATTATGAAAAATGTACCCCCCTCCCCATGCTCCATCTCTTCCCTCCTCCCGGAGGCAACCATTTTTACCTGCTTTAATGGATTATTTTAGAATTTATCTCACATTTATAATTATCATGCTTCTAATGGTGTTCTTGATTTTTCAGTTTTAGACTGAATTTACTAATCAACTGCTATGAAAATCAAGAATTAGCTCTCATCTCTCTAAATTAACCTTTTTCCAACCCCTAGCCCCAATTTTAGATTGTATTGCAACTTTGGTTGAATCAACATTCAATGTTTCATTTATAATTATATAAACATTATTCACAGCTAATATATGGAATACTTACCTTTTCTGTACAATACTTCTCCCCATTAAAAATAGTCTTGATTTTTGTCTTACTTGATTTTTTTGTATGAGCACAACACTAATGTATACCCTTTCCCCCAAGTCTTCCTTAATTTGAACTAACAGTCCTCTCAAAATACTCTGATACACATCAGATATTTTTAGTAGTCTCCCCTTCTTAAAAAGAAGTCTTCCCAAGTCTTCTAATCAGTTTTAAGTCCACTGGTTTGTAAACCTGATGCAAACTGTCATTCTAAGATGTGTTTTCCTATCATTTTGGGCACTGCCCTTGCTCTCTTTCTGGTGCTATATGCCCTATCCTTTATCTTACACAGTCAACTTTCTTGGTCTACTTCATTTCAGTGGAATGCAACTCTCAATAACTTGGTCTACTTCATTTCAGTGGAATGCAACTCTCAATGCTTTCATGTAGATACAAATTTTAAGACTTTGTCTGAACATACTTTTCCTAACTTTCATCTCTGTTTTGTAGTTTGGCTGGGTATAGTATTTTAAGTTAGAAGAAGTTCTTCAGAATGCTGAAGGTTTTTTTTTTACTGCCTATCAAGAATTTATTATGATACCTGACCTGGTTTCTCTCTTTCTTCTTTTTAAAAAAACAAACACCACCATATCCTGCTCTGGAAACATGTAGGTTTTCTTTGTATCTTTATTGTTCTGAAACTTCATTATGAGCCCTGATATGGTTCTACCTTGTTTCGCTGTGCAGGGCATCTAGAAGACCCCGGGAATCTGGAAACCCATGTACTCTAATTTTTGTAATATTCCTGAATTATTTCTATGAATTTCTTCTCCTGGGTCTTTTCTAATCTCTCTTTATGAACCTCGTAATTTTGGATATTGGAGTTCTTCATCTTCTTGCCTATACTCAGATACTTTACTGTATCATCTTTTTGTCATTTTACTCTATATTCTGTGAGAATTCTTTAGTTTTATCATTTGTGCTGTCTACTAAGTTTTTCATTTCTGCTTTAATGTTTTGAATTTCCAGTTATACTTCTTACTCTCTGAATATATCTTTTTTAATGGAATAGTCTTCATCTAGGAAGATATCAGTGCTTTTCTTTTTTTAAAGTTTCATCTCCCTATACAGTTTTGTTTGTTTTGGATCAGTTTCTTCAGCTATCTGATGGCCATGAAGGCTGTCAGGAAAGAATCCACATATGCAATAGGAAGTTCTTTGAATACAGTTCTTTGAATGGATCAACTATTAGGAAAACCTACCTTTCAGATACTTTCATCTTCCTTGGATTGACTGTATTTCTAGGAAAACAATTTAAATACCATGCATCGGCAATATGGGTCTAAGTTTCAAAAATTCAGAAGTAAGACAGAGCAGTGGTGTTGTTTCCTGATATGTTTTTGGGAAGTCAGAGGGATAATATTACTATAAGGTGGTATCTCAGCATATGACCCCATAATCTTCTGTATGACATTTGTCAAGTGTTCATGTATCTTTCTGGATTTGGAGACCCTCTGCTTTATCGTCATCAAAGAAAAAAATTCCAGTGTCAGAAAAAGACAAACACTGTATGATCTTATTTATATGTAGAATCTAAAGCAGAGTCACTCACATAAACAGAGAGTAGAATAGTAGTTGCCAGTGACTGTGGGTTGGGGGATATGAGGAAATGTTGATCAAAAGATACAAACAAGACAGAAAAAGTTCTAGGAAGCTAATGTACAGGATGACAATTGCAGTCAACAAAATCATTATATATTTGAAGACCCATTATATATTTGAAGAGTGGGTCTTCAATGTTCTCAACAAACACACAAAAGGTACTTACTTGAGGTGATGGAGGAGTTAACTAACTGTGGCAATTGAGGCACAATATAAAAGTGTATCCAATTATATTGTCTATCTTAAACTTATATAATTATATGCTAATTATATATCAAGTAAACTGTAGAAAAAATTTCCAATTTTTCATTACAGTGGGAGAGAAGCAGCCAAATTTCTGTAAAGTAGGAGAGATTAACTATGTTTCAGAAACACATACTTAGCCAACCGTACTCATTTTACCGCTTTCCTAACCTTATTTATCGCAGCTTCAAAGGTGCCTATAGTGTCTCTAATTCCTAAGTCATTAAGGATACAGTGGCTTAGAATTCAGTTTTCTTGAACCTGTTGAGTCATTTATCACATCTTCATTTGCTTTACAGCTTCCTCTTCCATGTTTTTAACCATCTTTTTCCATTTTTTTATTATTGTGGGTTAATATCCCAAAGCAAATCCTTTTACTGTATTTAGTGGGGTTTTATTCTGAAGGATGTGAGAATCAATCTGTGTTCATCAGTCATTCTTACCTAAAACTTTTACTATTTTTCACAAGAACATGTTTATGTTTGTGGTTACTCCTGTAAGGAGAAGGGTTCAAACAAGGATCTTTGCTAGACTTACTGAGCCTCAGAGTTTGGGTCTTCTAAGCTATTTGTACACAAGTGCATAACCTTTAAAACTGTCTGGTACTGAGGCTGGAAAATAATAACCGCTTCTTATTTCCTTAACCATCTTCAACCTTAGTGCTACAACTCTTTATCCTTCTTGCCTTGAAATAACATTTTCACCTTATTCCCCCCCCCCCATCACCCTCTCCTTTCCCATGTTTTCCACTAGATCTTCAAATAACTGTCTTATATTATTTAGCTGTTTTGTTTTCTGGACTGGTTTTTCACTAATTAAATGTCCAAGCAGGGATATGTCCAGACAGTCCCATAAATTATCACTATTCCGCAGCAAGATTCACATCATCAAGTAATTTTGTTAGCCAGTCTCCTTCTTTCTAAAAGAAAGGAGGGGGGGTGTTGATTCCCACTGAGTAAAAATAAAGCAATTCAGCTGATCCTCACACTGAAACAGCTGCACAGGCAGCATTGGCCGCTCTGTTTATCTTGATAACTGTGGAAAAACACGATATCCTTCCCTTCCCACTCTCTCCAGAACAATCACCATGCTCCACATGCAGACGGGGTGATTTAAACTCTCTGGAGTAGAGACAGGCCTGTCTACTGTTCTTCCTGCACATTTGCACCACACCCTTCCTTTGCTCCTGTCAGCTCAGCCCAGTTGGTTCAGATAACAGCTGCTGCCGGGGACCTGATAGATTCAGCTGTGGGTCCCCTGGAGGCTCCCTAATGCCCAGCTCAGCCAGCTGCATCTAAGCAGAGCCATGGGAAGGAGTGCCAAAGTAGGGGAAAGTACATACTGTACATCCTCTTTAATCCTTGGAGTTACTGCAACAGCAGCAAAAGGAGAGGGGGAGGAAGAACAAAGAAATACCTCGTAGGCGTGTGGAGCAAGGCAGCCAAGGTTCTAAAATCAGACATACGGAGAGCAAGCTGCAGGGGGCGTAGGAAGAAAACATTCAACAAGGGTCCATTCAATTTTACTTCCTGCTCCAGGGAATCCAAGGAAATCCTCAGGTGTTTATGTTCATTCAGTGAGTCAGACAGGACTTAAAGACAATAGGAAGTGACTTCCAATGGACTGTGAACTTTTTGTTAAGCTAAAGACAGTTTAGTTTTGCAGATACCATGATCCACCATCCACATTTGCCTGAAATTTTGCTGGTTTTAGTGCTGAAAGTCTCCTGTCCTATGAAACCATATGGTCTTCACCAAACCAGGACAGATGAACACACTATCCCACCAACAGCTAATTCCCCGTCCAGGACTTAGGTGAAACTGGCTACATTCACATTCCACCCAGCACCTTCCTTATCTTCCAGGCCCACTCCAGCAATATGCTCTTCAGCTTATATCATGCACAGTCTAACAGACAAGGGCATTAAAAGGCCATTCTGTGTTTGACTCTCAGTGGAAAAGGGAACTGTGTATCATTCAGAGTTCTCCAGCTTCCTTTCTGGAGTTCCTGTCAGAAGCACAAGCCTTCTAGCCTCACACCACTGAATCAAAATGATCATGGCAGACACCGAAAACACAGTTCGTCTAAGTGCCTGGGGAAATAGCACATCCCTCAATAACTTTAAAATGCTGAACTCTGAAAAGAAGGAAGCCAAAGAAAACTCAATTACACTGATAGGCTGATAATTCAGTGTGCTGATTACTCAAGCTTTCTCTGATTTCTCCTCACTTTGGCCTCAGTCATAAGGTCATTTCATTGCTCATTAGCAAGGAAGGAGAAGATGGGAAGGAAGGGGAGAGTGGAACTGGTCAGCTTTTCTGGTTCTAGAGAGGGAATTCACACTATTGGCTCAAGAGATTCTTTGGTGGAGAGAGAGGAATGGGAATTGGGGGTCGCAGTACTATCTGTTGATTTTAATCATTTGGTCTCAATTTCCAAATAGATTGAATTCTTGATTTTCTATTTTCACTGAAGGACTAGGAAAAGTATAATTGCTAGACAAAAATAATATTGCTAGTTAAACCACTGAATATCCTAGCTTAAAAAAAAGTCCTTTGACAAACACCAGAGATAACTGATAGTGCTGCCAATTTACAAAGTAAATATACTGGATGATTCTATTTTCTGAAAATTTTGCAGTCTAAATTAAGGCAGCTCATTCAGGTTACATATGAAGTATCAATCTGAGAAATGTACCAGAAATAAAAATTCAGTTTTGGTCTATTTGTGTAATTTCTCAAAGCCCCAGTCTAATCTGTACAGGGAAACTAACTCTTTAACTTTAGGGGTTAAATAATACATACCGCTGAAATGTTAATACTTAACCAGGCTAATATCAAGTGCTTGATAATTGATAGCTAGCATATATTAGGTATGCAAAAATATTATATTGAACACCATGAGTCTAATAATTTTTTTACTGAGGAATAGTTACATACTGAGCATTGTGATATGCAAACAGGTCAATTGCTCAAAGGCCCATAGTTAATTCCAATATATATTAATAAATGTTATTCTACAAATCTACAGAAAATAGTATGGTAGCATACAGGAATGCCACCTAGTCCAAACCAGGAAGATCAGAGGTGTGATGACTCCATGTCCAAGATGTCATGCTTAAGTACTGAAAGATGAGTAAGATGTGTAGGGAAGGAAAACCTAGGGGAAAAGAGTAGCATGTACAAAGTCAGAGGATGGAAAAGTGGATAGCTAGGAAGAAAATGGGTAGGAGTGGAGTCCAGACTACTGAGGTGAAGTAGAAATAAAACTGGAAACACAGGTATGGCTATGAAGAGAACAAAAATAGATGATGGTTGGAAGGAGACAGTAGAGTGAAGAGAGAATAATTCTATTAGTAAGTGAAAATGACTTGAGCAAGTTTAAATGATGTCGGGAAAGAGCTGTGAGTAGACAGGCAGAGGTTGCTGCTGCCTGCCAGTCAAAGGGTGGAGTAGGATCTGAAAAGGGATCACATTCTAATTTTAAGGAGTCAGGATCTCTTTGGGTTCCTCCACTAACCTGTTAAAGTATCAAGGGGGTCTGAGTCAGTGATTCTGGACCCTGGCTGTCCATCAGAATCACCTAGGCAACTTAAAGAATATATGAATGCTGCCCTTTGAGATTCTAATTATTGGAATGAAGCAGAAATGGTGGGAACCAGTAGTCTAAATATGGCAAACACCTACAGCCATGCAAAGAAAGACATCCATTTCGAAAGTCCTTACTTTTGAAATGCTCCTCTTGGTTACTAGACTACTGTCCCACTTTTTTGGTATCCCTTCCCTTATTTTCTGGCTCCATTACTAGCTACTTCTACCATACCCTGTATTTGAATCACAGATACTTCAATGTGCTTCAGGTGCCTATACCTTTCCTTGTGTGTCTTCTGCTCCTGGATATGCTTTTCCAAGCTGACCCTTCAGCATACCTTTCCTTCTCCTGTAAAGCCCAGCTCAAACACCACGGATGTTATGTAGTTTCCACAAGGACTGATTTACACCAAGAAACCATTCCTTTATCCCTCATCAGTGCTTACTTAGGTTCTATTAGAGCATGTCTCACAAAGTAAGGCAATTAAGAGCCCACCATTCAGCCTCCCCTACGGGATGCTGACCTTTCTGAAAAATGAGACCTTTCCAAGTTCATTTTCCTTTTCAAAGCACCAGTACAGGGTCTAGTACAGTGCCATGAATGGTCTCAAAATGTTTGCTAAGTGAAAGAAACAATGTGGATAAACTGAAGAAGGTACTAATGGTAAGAACTGCATTTAAGATTGTGAAAATTTTAAAAGATTGTTAAAATTCATCAAGGCAAATAGTGTTTATGTGAAATTATTTCTTAGAGGACCATAAAAGCAAAGGACAAAGACTTTTCCAGTGGTGTTACAGAGAGTATGATACAAGAAGCTTACATCTTAATATATGTAAGTCCCAATGAGACAATTTTTCTTTTTCCAAAATTTCTTTTTATAAGGTAGGCATATATTGGTGGGACAGTGCACAGCTGCAGGAAGGAGGTAGCAGGATTTGATGAGGATAGCAGAAGAAAGGAAAAACACCAGTAAGGTTTCTAAGTGACAACCGTCAGCAGGTTGGAGAATTGCTTATAAATACAATAGAATTAAATAACCATGGTATGATGGCAGAGTTGCTCAAATATCATCACAGAGGAGAGATAAAATTTCCTCTCTGGAAAGATGATGATATTGAAATCTGGCTTTCACTCATGGGAGTGTCAGTAATTGGAGAGAGTGGCCCGGAAATGACAAAACTGGATGATTTAAGAGAAAAATATGAAGGTGAAATTAAAAAATCAAAACTATCCTGATTACTGCTACGAGAAGGTGTATTACCAACTTGTCTGAAATTCATCAACATCTACTTTTTTAAAAAAAAGTTACTCTAACTTTGAGAAATCTGTATGTAATATGGTTCAGTTCTATTGACAGGGCTATGCTAATCATGAATACTCTGGGTAAATATAACTGGGTAAAGTAGAAAGGGAGGTGACAAAATTACTTATATAATCAGAGGAATACAAGGAGAGGAATATAAAATGGCTTGAGAGGTATATTACTAGAAGTGATGGGAAGAAATTAAGAAAATGGTGAAATTAGGTTGCATATCAGACATTCTCTCAGCATGATTTTTACTGCAGTATGAAAGCATCTTCTGGAATAATAATGCTAATTTTAAATGTCCTCTTAATAAAATGCTCAGGTTGCTATAGCCTATTAGGCAGCAATTAAAACCTTGTGAGCTCTGCTACCCCTTTCTCAGGTCTGCTGCAGCAGGACTGTCAAGGGGAAGGAGGCCCTGTGAATCCTGGGCACTCTGGGGTTACTGGCCAGGTGAAAGATGGAAGGCCCATCACTCAAGTCATTTAAAATTGGACATAACATTAGAGAAAATGCAATGGAGCTGAGTGGGATGAACTAGAGAACCTAATGTAGCATTAAAAAAAAAATCACCTTCATTGGTGCCAAGGGACATTTGGAGGACACTTTAAATTTTGGACTCATTTTGTGGAATGAGTGTCAACTGTCTTTGATCTTGTAGCTGACTTTATACACAGGAACTCCCTCCTAAAATATCAAGAAAAGCACTGAGGACCTGACAAGGAATAGTTTAATCTTCAGTTCACACAATCATTTTTCCCCCCTTCTTTGGTTCAGTGATGATGATGTCATCATGCATCTGTGGTTTGTTATTTTTATATGGACACAAAAGCAGAAAGAAAATACATTAAAGTGATGTGTAATTTTCCATGCAAATGCTTGCAGACTAACAAAAATTGTGCTTTATGATTAAGTGGAAATTGGTTATCTGCTTTAAATATTTATGATAAAGTGTTTAGAATTAAAATTTAAGTCATTCAATCCATGAAATAAAGAACTTTGTGCTATTTCTCAGTTGACCTTGGCATCTAATGTGATATGGTATACATGCTACCTTAGCTGTGGAAGGTAGCATAAAGCCACGTCCATAGATAACAGTCAAAATGGATTTGTGCCTAGTTCTCCTACTACACCCAGGTGTAAGTGAAAGTAACTTTTTTTTTTTTTTTTGGAGACTAGGTCTCACTATTTTTGCCTGTGGAACTGCAGGCTCGTGTTGCCTGTGGTACCACTGACTCAAGCAATCCCCAGCCTCAGCTTCCCAGGTAGTTGGGATTACAGGTGCACGCCATCATGCCCAGCTATATTTTTTTGGAACTAGGTCTCACTACGTGCCCCCAGCGGGACTCAAACCGTGATCCCTGGCCCTGGCTGTGGCTTTCCAGGCTCCGGCTTACAGACTTGCGCAACCATGCCCCGCCGAGAGCAACTCTTTTAACTTCACTCCTTTTAGGGGTTTCTTGCAGGGTGAAAGAATACTGACATTTTACGAACTGAAGACAGACTGAACCCAACAGGTTGATGAATAAGACACAGTCCTATTCATAGTGAGAGCTAACAGATTCTCTTTGCTCTAAACTTCTCCCAGAGGTTCCTCAAAACTATTCAGTAAAGTACCATTTTGTTTAAATGAATAAATCCCTAGGTAAACTGAATGCCGTGGCAATAGAAATCTCAAAGCACTTGAGGGAAGCTGAGGAATTCGGCCTCCAAAGGTGTTTACAAGACTGTGTTAAACTGCCACACATCAAAACGTTGACGGGCTGGTAGTGCTAACATTGTAATAATTAGGACAAGTAAAATAAAAAGCAGCTAACATTTATTATTTAGTTAATGCTCTTCACTCACTTTATCTCATCAAATCTACATAATGAGGTAGGGTCTATCACTACCCCCATTTTAGAGAGGAGTAAACTGAGGCACAATTATAGAGCTGGAAAGTAAAAGAGCTTTGCTTTGAGTCTTCTTGAACATCAAGGTGATGTCTCAGTACGTCATAATTGTTTGGCTGATGCAGAACAGCAATGGTGCTTGTGTAATATGTTCCTTTTTCTTTTTCAAAACTTAAACTTGCATTGCCCATAAGTCCAGGGCATGGACCTGGGTGCTATCCTCATAGGACAACTGAACAAGAAGTAACAATCTGCCACACTTAGAATCACACTATTCATGTTAGCAAGTATGAATACATACTACTACAGTTGATGACTCAATCCTTCAAGGTCAAATCAATCCATTAAGTAACACTTTTATGTGCTTTTAATGAATTAACTGTAGATAAATTTTTAAGAGTAATTTTTGCTTTTAAAAACTGGAAGGAAAAACTGCTCACAAATTAGACAATTGCTAGTTTTCAGAAATAAAGTTCAGAAGAAACAACAGAAAAGGTTTTTGTTTCCACTTAATTCACTCGAAAGAGATTATATTGAACTTTGTCTTTTTTCTTTTCTTCCTTACAGTATCTAGTTCTCAAGTGCTTAAGGGTGAGAAAATGCCAGTTTTACTTCTGCAGAATTAGGAGAGTACGACCTGCTTCACAAAGTACAGTTTTGGTTTACCAAAATGTAAAGAACTTAGAAGTTAATATTGATATTTCTAAAATCCACTTGATTTTTATTTATCATGAACAAAGGTTTACAACTTTTACATGCAAAAAAAGCTTCCCTCTTCCAAGCCTTTATGGTGGCAGCAAGTACATCCCTGGAATGATGTTCTGGCATCACGTGGCTGTTTCCTCCAGCTTGTTTTCAAGGAAAATCTTTCCTGTCCACAAATTAACTCTGACAGCTATCTGGAGTCACCAAGGAATCATTTCATTTCCCTAGCACTGTGGGTGCCAGTCAGCTGACACAAAAAGCAAGGTCTGAAAAGGAAAGCTGTCCTCTAAGCTAATCTTACAAAGCAGGTCTATACAACACTTGATTACAGGACAGAAGCAAAAAAAAAAAAAGGAGTATGTGTCAATCAGAGGTCAGGCTTTCTCTTACCAAAACAGAATTGTTGGTTTATGAATCAAGACAAAAGAAGTCCTTAATGTCAAATATTTTGGAAATTGTTAGCTACTGACATCCTCTAAAATAGTATCAAGCAACAACTGTGATTGATCCCAAGAAAGAAAGTGGCAAACAATCAGAAATGCTATGGTGATCTATCCTATGGGGCTTTTACGAAACGATTAAAAAAAAAAAGACTTTCAGTTTTATAATCATTCACTAAGAATGAAAAGAAGAATGATCTCTCTAACGCTATATGTTCAGTTTCTTCTAGCACACCTGTCACGTTGCTACCGCAGTCTGACTGCACCTGGCCCTGTGTTAGGGGAGGTGTGCTCAAGTAGCCTGCTCCTGATGACCTAACCATGGAGGCCTGGCCACAACTCTGTGAGCCTTTAAGATTAATAGAGGTTCAGGTTTTTTTTTCTTGAACTGCACAAAGTAGACACTCGCCCTGTGAAAACTCTCACCCATATGTGTTTAAAATGTGAACACTTTCAAATAAGAGTTAATGCAGATAAATGATTTCTGACTTAATGAACCACAATGGCCAGAAACCTGCTGATTTTGCCTTTCCCCTTCCCAAACTTGCTGCTCTCAGCTCTGGCCTCAAGAGTGGCCAATAATTTACACTAAAATAAAAGAAAGGGAAGATTAGCAAATTTTTTTTAATATGACCATCTTTTATCATAAGTGGTTTATGAAAAAACTAAGAAGTTTACACAGTACATGATAAAGTAAAGTGGTAGCCTCTTGATACTTCAGAGTGACTTAGGGTTTCTTGAGAAGGAATTCAGCATGATTTCTGACAGTTACACCATAGCAATGACCTGCTTCTGAAATGAACTCTTGCCTTCTGTTTGGGGGTGAAGCTTCTTAAAAAGGGAAGTCGGTAAAACTACTTAATATTTAGATGTGGTGTCATGTACACAGTGAGGGCTCAACAGATTTTCAGTGGAGAAAATTACCAGCTATAGTGTTGCATCAGAAAAGGTAAAAAAGACCGCTTATTGAAAATGCAATGTTTTTCCTTTATTCCCTGTGCCCTTAGTAAATTTAACTCACTGCAATATAACTTTTCTGAAGGTATGTATTGGATATGTGTCATGGTGGTGATGGTGATGTGATAATAGAAAGGAAGAAAAGGTGTGGTATAGCAATATTGCTGTCAGCAATAAAAACCATAGATTCTTTCTGTCCTCAGTTTTTAGACACTGATCATAAAACAGATGAGAACCCACTGCTCCTTTTACTTCTTACCAATGTTTTGCAACCTTTTTTCCATTATCACCTCCCTGAGGAGTCTTTTAAGACATTCTTTTCTACCTGCCTAACTCCCCAAAATTTAATACCACATATATATTGTATATCAATGTATGACATGTATATCCACAGTTGATACGTAAGAGGAGAAAGACATTCCCCACTCTGGCCCTGAGAATCAGTTCTCACCCCACTGAAGGAAATCTTTCTCCTTTGAGATTACATGTTCTACTCTAGTAGAACTTCTTTACTGTTTCTGATTCGTGGACCCCTGAGAATCTGATTCAAACTGCAGACCCCTTCCTCCCCACCTTCCTCTGTAACACACGTGTACATGCTGTATATGCAACCAGAGCATTTATAAGAACTACTGGAGCCTGTCCACAGAGTCCACACAAGAAGCCCTGCTCTGCATGCTCTCCTGGGCTGAGAGCACATTTTCTCATCCTTCTACTTATATCTGACTATTCTTCAATTTTTTTAAAAGCATAAACCGTAATTTTTTCTTTTTTTAAAATTTAATTTAATTTAAAAAAATTGCATATATATGTATATTTATATTTATATTACATTAGTCCATTATTGTGTACCCCGGGGCTTTCCCACTTCACTAACACTTGCTAACCATTCTGATCTTTTGTGCTCTTCACCTCCCTCGCCTTCTTCCCACTCCTCCTCTCTCGCTACATTGTTCAGTCCCATTAGTTGTTTTCATTCTTTCTAATTCCTTTGTTTGTTTTTTCCTATATACATCATATAAGTGAGACCATCCTGTACTTCTCTTTTTCTTTTAGACTTTTTTCTGCTAATATGAGTCTTTCTAGTTCCATCCATGCTGCTGTGAATGACATGTTTGTCCTCCTTGATTGATGCATAGTATTCCATCATGCATATATGTACCACATTTTTTAAGCCAATCATCTGTTTTGGAATCTTAATTCATACACTGAGCACTGATCTCCAAGTTTCAGACTCAAATACTTAGTTAAGCTGCTGAAAATATTTACTTAGCTATCTCACCAATATTTCAAACAGTCATCCAATTCTGAATTCACAGTCTTCCACTCAAGCCTGCTTCTAGATTCCAACACAGTTTATGTGCCCATATCTTCCCAGTTTCCTAGATAGAAATCTGGATTATTGTTGAGTCCTTTCTCATCACTTCATAGTCAACCAATCACCAGACTTGCCTATTATACATCCCTAATGTTTCTCGATATATCCCTCTCTTTCACCACTCTGACCCAGGTCAGGTCCTTATTTCCCACTTGAGACACTTAAATGATGTCCCTGCATTTCTTCTTGTTCTTTTCCAATCTCAGTTGCCAACTGCACTGTTTGGCATGGGTGAGAGGGGAGCAGACAAATACACACAAAGCCTTTAATATAAAGTTCTAGACTCCTAAGTTCCAAACCATTTGCCCTCTTGTTTTCATGTCATTCTTGCCCTCCACTGACATTCAACTAGTAACAGCTGCATGTGTTCACCCCGTATGCTGTGTGGCTTCACATTCCTGCCGTTTCTGCAGGAATCTTCAGCATCTTTTCTTCCCTTTTACATCTGTGAAATAATAGCTCTAGAAATGCTTATAATACTGATAGAAAAAGAGAGGTGAGAAGAAGAAGAGAAGAGAAATAAAAAGAAATATCTTGGGCCAAACTGGAGTGTTAGCCCTACTGCCCTTCTGGTCCCAAGGGGCCCTGCCCTCTGGGCCATTACTCTTGGGTTACTTGACTATGCTGCATCAATCAGTTTCTATTTCCAGGAATTGGCAATTTGGGGTCCAGCTAGTTGGTTAGTATTTCATGAGCTGGGAAGTAATATAAATCTGAAATGAAGGCAGTTGTGGTTGACTGCATATTCTCATTGAAGAAGACAAAGTCTGTCTGCAGATGGAAGCAGTGGTGAGAGACAGAGGACCGCACAACTCCAGAAAGGTAACAAAAATAACACCAACTTGAGGCTACCCAGCTCCTACTGAGGCCTGCCCACATTTCCTTAACTGGGTTCCAACAGCTTTCCCTGAATCCTGACTGTAAATCCAATTTCAGTCAGTCTGAATAGATTTCTGTTTCTTGCAATAAAAGGTTCTTGATTGTGTCAGTGTTAGTAGAAAACTGACATCTAATATGGAATTCAGACTGTCTTTTTTCGTTTCATAGCCAATAGTGCTCACTCATCCTGCCTTTCTGAACATAATACATTACCTTCTGTGTAAATGGGAGGGCAATCACATTAAAAGTCATAAATGAAACTCATTTAAATAAACTACCCAAGCTTCTATGCTCCAAAAACATAAAACAGAATTGAAAACAAATGAATCTTTGCTTTGGACTTTAAGGCTTATGAATTAAATCAACTATTAATCAGACTTTAAAAAACACTGGCTTCTTTCCCATGGTCATTACTATAGAATTAGTTTAAAGAATCAATAGAACTCACTAACCTACATGACTTTCTGGTACTCTCACACTCTAGTTTACTCCAGAACATATTGCTAATTACTGTAGGTCTAAGAGAATCCACACACAAGTGATGAAAGACATAAATTATTCACAGGGCTATTCATCTACAATGGACAGTCCATCAGATTCAACCTTGTAAGTGTCATAGGACCAGTTATTTTTAAATCAGATTGTGTTTTATAGGAAATAATAAAGATGCTATAGCAGCACAATAAATTCACACTAACAGCAGATCTGCATTTCATTGCAACAAATGTCTCTACTCTATTAAGCAAGTACTGAAATTTGCCCTTAACATGCCATCAAGTCAGGGTTTCCCTTGAGATGTTCTGCAGACTTGTAGGTGTGTGAGGCTAGTCTGGGACATGTTCAAAATATCCCCCCCTACCCCCTAGGTTTCCGCACTGGAAATGAGACTCTCTGGGATCTGAAGGAATTTGCTCTGATCTAAAAGAACCTTGCTCCTGGCATTTATTTTTCTCATCTGAAACATTTTTCGTCTGGTGTGATCCATTTTGTCTCTGAAATAGAACCATGTTTATCATCCAGGACTTAACACATTGCTCTTGCTGACTGACTGAATGGTCAGCAAAAAACCAAGTTGATGAGTCTAGGATGTGAGTATTTGGCAGCACACCACTGCTTTAATGGATTTCAGCGGTATTAGTTTACTGAAAGGCGATCCAGCTCGCCTGGGACAATTTACCATTTCATGTATCATGCATAGATGAGCCCTTTTATTTTCCTTGAGTTTAACTTTGGCTTTCTCTCCCAAAGACAAAGAAATTCAAACTCTGAAAATGTTTCAATAATCATGCAATGATGAATAAAATCAGCTTGATGTGATTGTGATGGATACTTAGTTCACTCAGGGTTATCGAATGATCACTAGCCAGAAGACCTGGGGAGACTACAGACCTTTCTTCCTCATATCTCGCCCAGCATATGACAGGAAAACTGGTTCTGTCCACGGGTGTGTATGAGACAGAGACCTGTGTAGAGGCGTGGGGTGAATAAAATGGATTACTTCTCAAGGTCAGTGCCATTGCCATGATTCATTAATGTTGGACAGGTTGCTGGCTCTGAGCTGTGTGTTTTCCTAAAGCAATAGACTCTACTGTCCACTTTCTGTAAATAATAAATCTCTCTGCTTCCCAATCTTTCTATAATCTAAACATCAGAACACTAAAAATAAATATATAGGGTTAGATCACAAAATAAGGTACCCACAGTGAATCCAATAATATGGCATTGCTGATCATCTTCATGTCTCCAAGCCAGTATAGCTGCAGCTAATCTGAGATTACAACTGGGAAAATTCATGAAAATTTAAAATTCTTTTATCTTTTATGACCTCCATGTCTATTTATAAACTTTATAAAATGGAAGGGAAGATATGCATATGGTTTTGGACAATTCAAATAAAACAAGACAGTTTTATTCACGGACTAACACCAATAAATTACAACACCTCAACATAAAATAAATAGGTTTAATTAGAGGTTCTTTCTCCAAGAATTCCACAGGAAAACAATGCACAAAATTCACCAACTCCTGGATCATAAGCCACAAGAGTCAACAATGAGACAAGTATCTCTGGCCCTTGAATGATGGAATCTTAGCATATCTTTAGTTTACTCATAACTCCAACTCTAAAGAGATTAAAATTTAAATATCACCAAATTCCCTGGGAAATTATCTTTTGTAAAAACTTCCAGTTTATTCTCTGCCCATGTGTAGTCACACTCATTATTAAAGACACTTTGCCTAATCACAGAATAATGAGGTACACTAGTACATTTCTCACTTCCTTGGGCTATTTCTGCAGTGGTGAGCTGGAGTTTTTGAGGGTTGGTGTGGACTGACATAATCCACTTTTTGAAAATCAAACACAGTGCTATAGCAGCTGTAAGAAAATCCTGCTCCATCAATCCACAGATACTTCAAGGCAAAAAAAGGGAACACTTTAAAGTATGAAGCAGAACAGAATAAAACCCTTTTTAATCTATATTTTTGGGAACAACAAATTTATCATTCCCTATGTTAATGTTCCCTTTTTAGGAGATATGTTCTCGACACTCCTTGTGTTGAGACCATGGCCAACCTACGTGGTATTAGAAAACCCTAGAAGGGCTTCAACAATTTTTCCAAACCTAACATGACTGCTACAATTTCTACCAATGATACATCCAAATGCCATCCCCTCTAGCCAAAAACACCTTACATGTGCCATTAAACAAGTAGAGCAAAGGTATGTCAGAATCCATGAAAACTCTCAACTGAACTTTCTTCTCCATCTGTTTCTCCTGTTTTTCTCTCTCACCCCTTTGGTTCCTTCAAGGCCTTGTATGAGTACATGTGTGCATTTCTTTATCTTTGGGGGAAGGGAGAGTTTAGTGCTTCTATTAGTCTTTCTGTAGTTTACAATCAC
This sequence comes from Uropsilus gracilis, assembly GCA_004024945.1. Lineage (NCBI taxonomy): Eukaryota > Metazoa > Chordata > Mammalia > Eulipotyphla > Talpidae > Uropsilus > Uropsilus gracilis. Next base: position 53,583 of record PVHY01005569.1, read on the forward strand.
TAGTTATCTGTGTAGTGTGGAGAACCGATAATTCAGGGACTATGGTGTAGGTCCTGGATGGTTACTCTCCTCAGGATGCTACAGAGCCATAAGAACAAAGCATTACCAGAGATTTCCTGGATGTCACTGAAAAATTATTCAGTTCAGAAAAATTCCTGATAGCTTGGACTATAATAGGTTTCAAAATCATTGAATGTAGGTTTCACAATTAAGTCATCTTTGTATTTCCCATATTATTAGTACATTACTTAAAAGCTAATATGTGTTGAAGGGAACTTATTGAGATAGTTTTCTTTATAATGAGATCATAAAACTTGCAGTTCAGAGAGCATTCTGCTATATTTAGTATTCGGAGATACAGACGCAGTTGTTAATATTGGTTTAACACTAGATTTAAAGTCAATATTGAGAATCAGAACTGGAAAAATAAAAACTAGATGTCAACGTAAGCAACCTGTAACTTGGTTTCAGTGCCTAGCATACTTCTTGAAGAAGTGTTTTAAATAGCAACACTCAAACTTTAAGGGGAAGCAGAGGTAGTATAAAAAACCATGTTCTATAAACTTCAGAGATAGAATCACTGCTACTTAGAAATATCTAGATTATTCTAAATAATATTATTTAGAAATTGAATAAATTAACTTATTGTATCCTAATTTAAAAAACTGTCTCCCCAACACTTCTCACTATCAGCATCATTATCAGAATGAACAACTAACTGATGAAATGTTTTCTATTTAAAACAAATTATTTGGGGGAAGAATGCTGCTTGTATGCAGACTGATGGCACCCCCATCCCAAACACCTCTCCTCCACACCCACGACTTAACAGAGAGAACTAACCCTGCATAGAAATCAGCATGAAATCAATACCTTTTATGTGGCCCTGAAAGCACCAATAAACCTATGGATATACCTACTGTGTCTTAGGAAAGTATCACTGAGGTTTTTTCTCCCTGACTATAGTAACAAGGAAAGGGATTTATAGAAGTAGCACTGACATTTCAGTGATCTTTGGAAGACAATATCCAAAAAAACACACAGCAGGCTCCAGGAACAGCTGAAATGTGATAGCCAGCATCTGAGATTTCAAGGTGTGGGGTGGGGGATGAGACTTACAGTTGTCTTTCATAAGTTCATGCCTTTAAGGCAGAACTATGGACTGAATTACTCCTCAGTATTCCTTCTATCTCTGGAATTTTAAGTCCCTTGATGAAACTGGCACTGAAGTCTCCAGGGAAAAATATGTGTCAGGGCTAGATAAGTACCAGGAAAGTTAATGAAAGAAATGCTGTTGTGTTGCCCACATGAGTGCTTTCTTAGAATACAGAGTACTGACGATCAATATAATAATGAAACAAAAGTTCCATTAAAAGTATGTTCAACAGTAACTATGGTTAGGTTGATCTGGACAACTGAATTGCTTGTATCCTGCTCTTTATTAACATCAAATATTTACTGAGCATTAATGAAAGGCATGCTCTGTGATTGGAGGTGGCATTAAGAAGTTTGAGTGTAAGAGAGTCTATGCCCTAAAACTATATACAGTCTTCTGGGCAAGTCTAAGCAGTGTGAACTGCTCATCATTATATCTGGTAACACTATGGAGGATGGGCAGTTGGCAAGCATCTAGTAAGAGCGTGAAAGCCAGGAACATCTTCCAGGCTGTTGTCTATCACTGCTAACCACAGCATAAAGGGTTACCAGATATTTGAACTCTGGCAGCAATATCAGACCTTTTCTAGCTCAGAGGAATTTAAACATTTGAATTATTGAACAGACTTCTTCAAGGAAGACAAGGTCTATGGGAAAGGGTAAGTTGGAAAATTCAGCCATGCTTGAGCTGCTAGGGATAGAGACACACTACATATATACATCCTCACAGCATAGCTGATAATTTTTTTTAATAGAAGCAATATGTTTTATACATCAGTTTATTGCTAAACTAAAAATGCAAATGTTGACTTAACTAACACTTTCCCAAAGCAACTAACCTTGAGCCTTGAGTCAACCCCCCAAAACCATGTAAGGGTAACAATGACAGGAAAATAAAGCCAAGCTTGCAACCTTACATGTTTCATTCAGAACAACTAGAGAGCATACCCAAGATTCAAGGGCAAAAAACCCAGAACTTTAAGTTACCCCCTGCTGTTTGATGAACATGGCAAACCACAAAGCAAAAGTTCCTTTTTCTATTTAAACAAAAGTAAGATGTGATATATAGTAGTGAAGAAAATTTAGGGAAAACAATGCAAGTGTAGAAGAGCTAAGAGGGAACATTTCAAGCAGAAAGATTGCAGGAAAGTGAAGCACATGCAGTTTGGCTAAGGGCTGACTAAATAGAGATCTACTCTCTACAAATAATGTTGAAGGGTATCCCAAGGATGGAGAAATTAGGCAATATTTATTTGCTAATGTAATAGAATAAAGGAAATTGGGGAGAAATAGGAATGGAAATAAGCGAAGAAATATTTATCCTCAATGCCAAAATTTTCCCACAACTTATTTTACAGAAATACCATGTGTAGAGATTAATGTATATAAAATACACCTCAAGTGATGAAGTTATGTATGCAGACAAACATTTAAGTTAAACAGTACAAAGGCTGTAATGAAATTATTCTAAATCCTGAAACAAGAGCTGTGTAACTCTCTGATAAAAGAGAAGTCATTATGTATATCATTAACTACTAAGAAACCTCCTAACACCCTGCAACATTCATCAAATTTTATTGCAATTGTGTACAAAGAAAATTGGAGACAAGCTGATGTATTCTGATATCATTCATTTTACCTAGTCTACACACTCTGGGTACTCAATAGCTCTGTAAGCTTATTACCTTATATTTGTCCTTCTTGGAGTGGTTATAATCACAAAAAGCTATCCAGTACCCTGAGTGGACTGGATAATTAGAATTACAACGACTGCCATCTGAATATACTGTGTCATAATTTCCTTTAAGCTCATTATTCTACTTGGTAATAACCACTCTCCCAACCTGTATTGTACTAAAGGCTGCTCTCCAACGCACGTTCAAATTTCTTGAGCAAAGTTGGCCTTATCTAAACCAATTTCTTGATTGATGGATGAGGTCTCTAGTATTTCATCAGGTTCACTTACTTGACCTACTATATTTCTTTCACACTCTCTTTTTTCTGATCAGAAAGTACACACATTTTTGGTTGAACTTATTATAAGCCTATTTTTGACATGTAAATAATGAAAGTAAATACTTCGCATGATGATTTTTTACTTCTTTGTAGAAGAAACATTAGTATATAACTACATATTGCTGCATAATACGTTCGTCTCAGAAGAAACAACATCAGGCACAGCAAGGAAATAACTCCTGGAGCTAGGACTAGTGCGCCCACTGGAAACAATTACTCAAACAGAATGAAATCATCCTCTCTATTAAGGAACAGGCATAATTATTTATTATGGTACCTTTTAGGGGTATCAGAAATCAATGATAGTATACAACTGCTACAGCTGAGGCCAAAGTAATCTATTGTGACTTTGAACTTTTGTTTCTCGATTTGCTGTTTTTCTCGGATTCACAATAATTAAGAACACACACATATGCACAAACACACGGAGCTCTCACTCAATTTAATAATTCTGGACATTCCTGGGACTCTACAATTATAATATTTGAGAAGGTTAATTATTAAAATGCTCATCTCTCTTTTTCATAATCACAGTTACCTGAAACATTAATTTATTGTGTGGCTCATTTCTTTAATTTTAATAAAATTAAAATTGTTTCTAATATTTGAAGGACTAGATCACCAATAGGATGGTATAAGGAAGAAATATATAAGCCCTTCCTAAAAATATAAATCTTTAGATTTGCTCTTGGGTAAGATCTTTTAAAAGGTAAATGGAGGACTTCATTTCTTGCATGTAGCTGACTAACTGTGTGGATAAATCCTTCCTCAAGAAGAGTACCTAAAAATAATAAAGCAATCCTTAAAATTCTTCTTAAAGTATGCTTTAGATAGTCATATATTAAGGAAAATAACTATAGAGACAAGAATCTCTGAAAAAGAACTATTCCCAAGCAACTCTTTCAGTCGGTGTTTACCCTTCAATAGGAGGATCACATAATTTGTTGTCCAAGTCAGAACGTTTTTAAGTATAAATAATTAAGTTGTAAAAAACATAACTTTTTCAGGCAAGCTAAGGTATATAATCACTCTACACTGGAGTCACTTGCTAATCCTTCTAACAGTCTAAATTGTAAAAGGTCATGTATGAACAGGCAAAGGAGAAAAAGTCTGGGTCTGAATGTCGTGAGATGATGAGCCCTCAGAGATGCCCAAACAAAATTCAGATGTACCCAAAGTGGAACTTCCAGTGGTTAGCTTGGTAAAAAGAACGAGGGAGGGAAGGAAGACATTTTGTAAAACATTATTTTGGAGCTAACTTTTAGCAGAAATGAAAAAGTATTTTTCCTTTGGTTTATATATTTAATATAACCTCTATATGAAATAAAAGAAAAACATTATAGACATGAAAAAAAAAGTCTTGAAAATTCCTAAGCACAAGATTACTTTTACTGAGATTTTTGGTGAGAATTCATGCCATCAGGGTAACTTGAAAAGCCTGAAATTAAAAGATAAGTTTTAAAAGATCGTTGTTTGGTAGTCTGCCCTTCAGTGTCAACTATCCATGGAGGAACACATTTACAGGCACATCTCAAGTAATTCTCACAAAAATATTCCAGGCCGGGCACGGTGGCTCGTGCCTGTAAGCTTCAGCCTATGAAGCGGCCGGGGCTAGGGATCACAGTTCGAGTCCCGCCTGGGGCCCGTAGTGAGACCTAATTCCAAAAAAATAGCTGGGCGTGGTGGCACACGCCTGTCATCCCAGCTACCTGGGAAGCTGAGGCTGGGGATTGCTTGAATCTGTGGTACCCCAGGCAACGAGAGTCTGCGGTTCCACGGGCAAAAATAGCAAGACTTAGTCTCAAAAAAAAATTTTTTTTTCCCAAGAAATATGCACTCACAAAAAAAAAAGTCACCAAAAACATGAGGAAAGACGCCTCAATGAGAGTAGGCAGAAACCACAAACATCACAACCAGACTAGCTAACAATGTAGATTCTAGAATTACCAGAAACAGAATATGCATGTACATGTCTAGTATATTTAGAGAAAGATTGATTGCAACACAGGACTATCAGGGTTGACAAGCAAATAAATATTTAAGAAAACCATATAGCACTTACAGAAATTGAAAAAATATAACTTACACTGAAATCAATGAGTGCCCTTGTGGCGAGTGTGGTGTGGTAACATACAGCTGAAGAGTTATGTATAAACCTGTGTCTCTGAATCATATTTCGTACTGCAAACTAGTGTTATTGCAATTAAAAATGTTTAAAAAAGGAGTAAAATGAATGTGCTACCAGATGGCAGAATACTATCAAAGAGCTGCAGGGAAAATAAGCATTGACTACTCCTTAAATCCCTTTAAACTTCATTAAAAAGGTTTTTGAAAAAGTCAAAGGATAGGAAGAAAAGCAACTAGCCTCAGCACATCACTGTGAAATTTTGGAAAAGTAGACATAGTGCAAGGGCTACAAACTTACAGAGACAGACACACAAAAACAGCTCATATACATAGAAGCAGGTGTTAAAACACCTTTACATTATTCAAGAACACTGGAGCTAGAAAGCACTAGGAAAATGCCTTCAAATTTTGGAAAGAAAATGATTTCTAATCTACAATTCTATATGCGGCCAAAGTGTGAGGGCAGAATAAAGATCTTTTCAAACATACACTATCTCAGGAAGTTGATTTCATACCAATCTTCCTTTAAAAACTGCTGAAGATTATTAACCTTTACCAAAATGAGGGTTTACCCCAAATGATAAGATATGGGAAACAGAAGATATAGCATAAAAATATATCAAAGGGAATCCCCAGGATGGCAGGGAAGGTAATGACCACTGTGCACAAGGCATAGAGGGAAACCAATGGAAATGATAAAAAGTGTAACTCAAAAGACAGGATCACTGAAGATTCTCATCACCATATCCTTGGCAAATGTAATCTTGGTAATCTGACAGAACTTCTAGAGGGGCTGCTCTACCTAAACAGGGAGTAAATAAAAATAATGAGAGATAGGAGAAAAAAAGAAAAGAAAAATAAAACAAACATCAAGAGAGAATCCACTTCAGAAGTGAGGCAAAGAGAACTCCAAGGATAGCAATAAAGGAGAGTTCTAGAACAAGAGCTGTGTATATGGCTCTGAGAAAAATAGAGATCTCCAGGAAGGATATTTGTAAGGGGAAAAAAGAACTGAGAGAGAGAGCTCAAAGGAAACTGTATTTATAGCTTATTGGAAGGTGAGAAAAAAGTCATCATTAGTTACTAAAAACTATGTCAAAAGAAAACAAAAAGATAAGAAAACTTAATGATATTACATATGCTTCAGTGTGAATAATATGTACATGACAACAGTGAAAATACTTTGACTACAAATTATAATATATCTATATTGGGAAGATGGAAAATAAAAGCATGGGTAAAGGCAGCTTAAGAGAATCAAACCTTCATCTATAAAAATAATAAGACATTAATTAAAAAATATAATTTATCAACCAAAAGAAAAGCTATTTGTTGTGAAAAATTTACATATGTATAAAACTAAAAGAGTAAGACATAACAGAAAAAGTTGAGCTACTACCTTTAGAGATGTAATCTCTATTCAATAATGATTGGTGAGGCTGGTAACAGCTCTATTTGTTAGCTATTTTTTAGTGTTACTAGACTTTTTAAACCTTATGGTATTAATTTGATAAATTAATTATAAATACACAAAATTAAGATATTCTCAATAGCAAAAGTGATGTAAGGATAGAATTTTCAGAAATTCAAAATATTTTTATACAAAGAAAAATAACAAGAATTCTTTACCAATAAACTCCTACTAAAAGAAACTATGAGTGACATATTTTAAAAAAGGAAAATGACTCCAAAAAAGGAAGATTTGAGATAAAAGAAGGAACGCTGGACCCTATGTATAAAATATTTGTGAATAAAGTTAAACACAAAGACTTGGTAAAATAATAGGGTACATTTGTGGGATTAAAAGTTCAAGGTACATCTAAATTTCTGGAAAAGTACAATATATAGGTCAAAACAGATGATAGGAATTAATGTATTCTAAGATTCTTAAGAGGGTTCAGACAGATTTATTTTAAGCTATTAAGTTTTATATGAATGTCAAAATTTCTGAAATCAAGTGTAAATACTAAAGATGAAGATAGAATGGGTAATTTTCAA
>PVHY01005569.1:60978-82117 GCA_004024945.1 Uropsilus gracilis
AAAAAAAAAAAAAAAAAAAAAAAAAAAAAAAAAAAAAAAAAAAAAAAAAAGATGTAGCTGAATTAGATCAATTAGGAATTAGAACCAAGATACAAAGTATCGCAAAAATAAAAGACAACCAAACTGGGAAAAAAATTTAATGATGAGTTTATAAGAAGCACAACGAAAGTGGCATGAAGGAAATCTGAAATTTAGGTTTATGGGATAAATGAGGTATATATGCAAAAATTAAATAATATCAGACAAAACTAACATCAAAGTAAAAAGCATTAAGAGAGTAACAACATCTTGATAAAATTTTTACAGAAATACATAACAATTCTACATGTTTATTAAAATAGTTTAGAAATATATGAAGCAAAGTGACAGACTATGAAAACTGACAACGCCATTCTCACTGGAAGATTTTAGCATGTCTTTCTTGCAACAGTTGATAGACCAAACAGATAAAAAGTCAGAAAAATAGATTACTTGAGCAATAATTTTAGAATAATGTGGACATAAAGAGAATAATGTTTCTAGTAACTGGAAAATAAATTCTTTCCAGGCACACAAAAGATATTTATTACAAAAGAAATAAAGGAATGTAATTTAGGCAAGGATCAACAAATTTTAAAGGATCATTTTTACATAGGTCTCTAACTACAATCAATTAACTGGAAAACAGTAAAAACACATCCACATACACACACATACTCAACTTAAAATAACTTTTAAAAATCCTATACATTTGTAAACTAAATCTACTTCTAAATAAACCCCTCCTGGGTCAAAGAAGAAATAAGTAATACAAGTTAGAAAATCCATAGTTATGAAAGACAGTGAACAAAACACTAAAATTTGTGGATTGATATCACCGAAAATGGTGGTATAAAAAAATTCTGGGATTTCTCTTTTCACAAAAATAAACTAATGAGCTGGCAAAAACTCTCAGAAATCAATTTTTTCAAAACTTTGGAATCTAACCAAAAACTTAACAACAATCAGGAGACATTTAGGTGAGGAAAGACAGTGGCTGCAGCGGAGGCCTCATTTTGCCTCACTGTGCCATCCCTCAAATCTTGGCTTGGCAGCAGACAAGAGGACAGTGGTCTACACTACTGGTATAGGTCTCTAGTCCTAGGGAAAGCAACATGGACCAAAAGACTGTGGCTAAGAGTTTCAACATTTTTTTTTTTTTTGAGACCGCAGGCTCATGTTGCCTGGGGTACCACAGACTTCAAGCAATCACCAACCTCAGCTTCCCAGGTAGCTGGTCTCTAGTCCTAGGGAGAGCAGCATGGACAAAAAGACTGTGGCTAAGAGTTTCAACGTTTCTTTTGAGACCACAGGCTTACGTTGTCCAGGGTACCACAGACTCAAGCAATCACCAACCTCAGCTTCCCAGGTAGCTGGGATTACAGGCGTGTGTCACCATGCCCAGCTATATATTTTTTGGAACTAGGTCTTGCTACGTGCCCATGGCAGGTCTTGAACCGTGCTCCCTGGCCCCGGCTGTGGCTTCCTAGGCTGCCGTTTACAGGCATGCGCCACCATCCCCGGCTCTTAAAACAGTTTCAACTTTAAAGACTGGCACAAGGATTTGCTTTTCATTTGCCAAATTCAGAACATTCCCAGGGTTCAGTGGCTTCCTGAGTGGTTTTTACCCAAAACATCTAAAGATACAATTGCAAACAGTGTGGAGCAAAAGACCTCAGTTGAGAATAATGACAGATGCATTGAGAGGCCCGAGAAGGAAGAGGTTAAAAAAGGAGACACAAGGGGAACTTTTAAAAGCTCTTGCATACATGGGGGGCCGAGGGGGGCTTGGGCAGGGCACAGAGCAGACCATGAGGATTCCAAGAGCTGGGTGCAAGCTCAGGCAAGATCTGAGAAAACGCACAGCTTTCTGTGACTTCTGGCTGGCCCTTGGGCTCTGTGAGACCAAGGAGTAAAGGTAAAAGAGGAATTGTAAATAGCCTTACTAAGTGTGAAGCAAGACAGCACCAACCTGGGACAGGTCTATCTCTTTTTATTGCAAGTGTTTAAGGAAAACACTGCTGACCATTAAGCAAAAGAATACGAGAATACAGACTTCAATAGCCATATACAGCAAAAAATACACTTTTTAAAAGATTTAATCTGTTATATGATCTAGTAATTCTACTCCTCAGTATTTATCTGAAGAATACAAAAACACTAACCGTAGGAATAGATGCATACCCATGCCACTGCAACATTGTTTTATAACAGTCAAGTTATGGAAACTACCTCGGAGCCCAGGTACAAAGTGCCCAGATGAGTGTACTAAGAGTATGTGGAATATTACTTAGAATACCATTTAGCTATTAATAAAGATGAACTGTGGAGGGAACTGGAGGTAAGACTAGCAAGCAAAATAAGTCAGAAGGAGAAAGAGAAAAGTTGGGTGATTTCATTCATGTGGAATGTAAAGAAACAAAACAGACAAAAGTAAAAAACCCTAGAAACTGGACTGCACAACTGAGGATACCAGAAGGGGAGGGTGATAGTGAAAGAGCAAAGCAGGGAGAGGGCCCAACGAACTAGAGTGGTGGGTTATGGATGCTTTGTGGTAAGTGATGTGGTGACTTATGTCTGAGAGGTATGAACCTATAGCCCTAAATTATATACAGTGTTGTAAGTGACTGCTACTTGAATGGTTTAAAAATGATTTCAAAAAATGATTTTAAAATGATTTTTAAAAAATCCTTTTTTACTGCCACAGGAAGAATATATATGATGAAGGAGTGGATATTTTAATTACATTTTTTTCTAATGTTACACACAAAAAGTCCACCAAAATTATTCAACTTACTAGTGGAATACCTGTTGAAAAAATAATTGCTTTAGATCTCACTTTTACCAGACCTTCTAAGAGTTTCCCTTACTTTTCTAATACTCAGTGTGAAAAAAAAAAAAAAAAAAACAAGAACAAAGTTCAAATTGGGCAGCAGCTCCTGCTCTGTCATTTGAGGCTTCCTGGCTGCAAGATAAGTGGACATAGTCACAAGATACTAACTAACCAAGAAAACCTGGCTGGGGAACTGCAGTTGAGGGTACTTCATTCACTTCATTCCCACTTAGTTTAGGATTTGTCCTACAGGCAAATCATCTAGGGAAAATGAGTTTTGGTTGCTGTGGGCAGAAGGAGAGATATAGGCTCTATTGTAGTTACTTACACTAATATAGACTTACTCAATGAATGTCACAATGTGACTCCTTTATTAATAATATAGCAGTTCTGTTTTCTTATTTTTTTACATATTATAAAATTTTAAAAGGTTTGCAATAAGAATGTAAAATATGTTAAAATAGCCCATTTTTTTTTAAAGGATAGCAGCTTATTTTTGTAGCAACTTCAATGTAGGAAATAAAACATTATTTCATGAAAAACTTTGAAAAATACATAACAGTTATTAACAGTTGCTTTAAAAGGTCTCTAACAAGCATACAATAATGACCTGTACTAAGCAGCAACAGCAACTTCCTGGAATAGAGGAGAATCTGATTTTCAGAATTGCCACATTTTGTAATACAATGTCCATTTTTCAATAAAAAAATTATAAGACATGCAAAAAATGCAAGAAATTATGGTCCACTCACAGGAAAAAAATTAATAGCAATTGTCCAAGAGGCCCAGGTATTGAACTTACTAAACACACTAAAACTTGTAGGCTAAAGCTAATGTGGCCCTTGTAAAATCTACCAAAAAGAAGAAAAGACTAAAAATTACTGAATTAAACATTTAATGAATTTGCTATTGTTAAGATTATTATAAAATCATCAGCAGTAGAAAGAAGAAATAATTAGGGTAAGAAAGAACAGTAAATACTGATAAGAAAACAATGCTCCCCAATACAGAAAAGTTTTAAAAAATTAACACTGAAAAGACTGATAAAATATCAACAAAATGAATCAAGAGCAACTGAGAAATGAAACAAGTGATATTAGACATTAGGAAGAGAACATAATTATAGATGCTGAAAGGTATAAAAAGATAAATTACGAATAATTAAGTCAATGAATTTGAAACTGAATTAAAATGGAAAAAATTTCTAGAAAGAACTAATAAAATTGAGTCAGTAAATAGAAAACAGAGGGGTAAATTAATAATTAGATAATTTAGCTAATTAATAGTCTTCTCACAAGACCCTAGAGATTTTAGCAGTGAACTTTACCAGACATTCAAGAAACAGACAATTTTCATATTATGCAAATTCTTTCAGAAGAAAAAGAGGCAATATATCATAACACATTTTATGACTGATTGAAAACAATAGCAGATAAAGAAAGTAAAAGAAAATTTAGTTGACCTGACTTATAAATACAAATGCAAAACTAGATAAAATTTATCAAAACAAATCCAATGATGCGTGAAAAGTTAATTCATCATGACTAAATCAGATATATTCCAGTAATGGCAAGCATGTCCAACATTAGTAAATATTACAATATAATTCACTTCATAACTTTAGATGAGAATAGTCATATAATCATCTCAATATTTCTAGACAAAGTATTAGATAAAATTCAGTCACTTTTCAAAAATTTCAAAAACTCTTAGCAAAAGAGAAACAAGGCATCTTCAAAATTGTTTGGCAAACCTTCTGAAATGAAATAGAAACATTCCCTTTAAAATTTAAAGACAAATAAGTAGGAACACCAGTGTTTTTTCTATTCAATATTATTCTGAAATCTTACAATCAGAGTAAGTGAAAGGGGAAAAACATGAAATTATTACCCATGTAAGAAAAAACACCACCAATCTACAAATAAGTATGGTAAAGAAGAAAGCAAGATTTCCAGGTGTAAGATCAAAATTCAAAAGTCAAATTTTTTACTACAAATTATAGTAAAAAATATGTCACAACCAGGAATGAACCTAATATTTAAGATGTAGGAAAAATGTAAAAAATTTATTGAGTGACAGTAAAGACCAAAATAAATGGAAAGATACATCCTATTCATAGACAGGAAGACCCAATATCATAAAGATGCCAAAAATACTGTTAATGTTAAAGATTTAAAATTCAGCAATGAGTTATAGGTCTAATTTCATTAAAGCTCATTATTTAAACTGCACATAAATAATATATGCACTCCTTTGTATATATGATATATTTCAAAGTATTTTAATGTTCAGGTAGTCTTAAAGAGGTTTAGTTTTTTTCAGAAATCATTTTACAAGTGTATCAAATATTTAGCTCCCCCCCCCCCAATTTTTATACACACACACATACACCATCAATGATAGTTGAAGGACTGGAATAAGATCAGAAAGTACAATGGAGACAACGACAAAGATGTTAGGGCATAAATGAAGACCTGGGTTGAGCTGTGAAGCTAAACAGGGGCATGAACTTTGGATGAAAAACTACCCAAATGCAGGGACGAATGTATTGTTGGGCTTTAACAGAGACAGGTCCTTGTGCATTGAACAAGTGGTGAGCTGCACAGGAGCACAATACCTGTTTGTAGTCATACAAAATGTGTTCAACTCTCTAACCCAAACTGTGCTGGCATTATCAGGGCTCAGTGAGAAAATGTCAAGCCTAATTTTAATGGCAACTAATAAAGCACAGTGACTCTGACTCAGTTGCAAGATAAGTGTAAAAATGCATTTATTCTACCCTTAATTCTCACCTTTAAAGTTTCCTTTTCCTTTTAAGCTTGCAATTGATTCTTTCTGTAAAGTGTCTTGTGGTACTGTGAATTAGGCTATATAAAAAAAAAGCATACCGCATTATATTCCACTCCATCCCTCACAAAGGGAGAACTCCTTCTACTTGGTCTCCAGGGATCCACAGTGGAAGATGCTTTGGAAGATCTTGCCTCCCACCCCAGAGATCCCTGTGCCCACAGTACAGTGAGGAGTTTCACTGCTTCTCTGCTGTAACTTCAAATGTGCTTGATTCTCCAGGCCTAATTTGTGTATCTTTAGACTCACTGAGTAGTTTTCACCTTATGAAGAATTCAATAAAATAGTATTAAAAAAGACAAAGGCTGCTGTCAGCTATAAATTTTTTTTTAGGCCTTTGGCAAACAGTTCTTGGATATGCAAACTACATTCCAATACCAAAGTCTGCTTAGCCCATACAGAAGTTAAATCAGTTAGTACTTATAAACTAAATAACCATCTCTAAAAAACAGATCAGAAAGTCTTCACAGCTAGCACTTCCTAATAGTCATATAATCAATAAGGAAAATCAACTATGTACAGGATTTTGGAGACTAGAAAATAATTTGACTGGGGTATATTTGATAACTCATGCTTTAAAATGTTGTAAGAGAACAATGTTTGAATATGGGGGCCAATTTCAACAGAAAAACACTGCCAGCATAAAAAGCCATTATTTTCTCATCGTTCATGGAACATACTAACAAGAACATATTTGCGTCAAATCAAATCTAAATGTTCCTGATTCTTTTAGCTTTGACCTCAACTGTCTGCTATTTGATTTTAACCTTAGCTTTTGCAAGGTTGCTGAAAGGATGTTAAAAGCCTACAGAGTACCTCAGTGCCATTTCTGGCATCCCTGAATGTATTCATGACCAGTGATCAAGGGAAATGTAGGTTCCTAGAAAATCTAATTAGTGTAACAACCAAAGTGAAATGAACAAGTATGCCATTTGGACTTACTTTCAAATAGAGGTAAGAGTGTTAGATGCAACTTGGGGTGAATACGTGTTCTGTTTCTTAATAACCAGTCAAAGTTTGTAACTATGAATGGAAGAGTTAAATGCTATAATAATTTCAAAATATTATTTACTTTATGTACAAATGAATTACTAAAAACCATAATGCTCAAATAAATGGGGAGATAGAGTAGTAATGCAAATATTAAGAAACAGATTTACCAGACTTCTTTAGGAAGGAAATTATATGCTTTTAGAATCAAAATGTCTATAAAATTAAAAATACTAGAATCAACTATTAGATTAAATAATACTAACTTCTAAACTTTGTAGTATTATTTGATAAATTATTGCTCATAACCTTTGATGAAAGCCTCTAATTATGTTATCCCACTTAGAATTTGAGTTTCAAACAACAATTTTCTTTGAGAAATCTTCATGTAATGTGAGGACAAATTTAAGGTAGATGTGAACTTTGTCACCTCAAAATTTTATATGGAAAGATTCAACATGTCATGTTCATCATGATCTATTATCTTCAATTGAAATGATATATCTTCAATTGAAATGGAGTAATTATCAAAACAAGGAACAAAGCAGAACTTGAGGAAAATCAGTTGCCCCCCAATATCTAGCTCGTCCTCAGAGTCAAGTTGAAATAGTCTACTACTACACAACCTGAAAGTCACAAGATCAGTTAACAGGTGATCAGTTAATAGTGGTGATAATGCTGACTCCTGTTTTATCCAGTCAAATTTTTAAATTGTGACCATTAAAATTACAAGGGAATTATAATGACCTTTACATTTGGTTTATTTGCCAAAAGTTTACTGTATATCTGGACTCTCAATTTTTTACTTGGCCAATGTGCCTGTAAAGCAACATTCTCTATTGTGTGGTAAGAAAGAACTGAAGATAATACGATGAAGGACTTTTAGATTTACTCTTAGATAGTCACCTTACTAAGAACCTCAAATTAAAGAATCAAATCCATTTCTTTTTCAAATGGAAAAGAACTTTTTCATATGTGTCTGAATAAAAACCTTTGTTTGCAGTAGGAAGAGACAACATTAAATTTATAATTAGAAGACAAAACCTGAACAAAGGGATCATGTATCTAATACATATCTTTCAGCACTCAGTATTTGGTCAGTGTAACAGAGATTATGAGTAATGGCCAAAAGATATAACATACAGCTTTGGGAGAAATCTTATAAAAGTATATCATTCATGTTGTTCCATCTGCGCCCAGAGAAGAAAATCAGCCAAATAGATAAGCTATTCTACTAAATTCTTGGGAAAAGAATTTGTCCAGATGCCAAACATATTCATGCAGAATCATAAATGAGTGAATCACAGTGTGTCAGACATTTGTGGCAAAGATGCCTGAAACCCAAGAGAGAGAAAAGACAGTCCGTTTCATCACCATTCTATGTTCTCAGAAGTAGGTAGCATCACTTTGATTTAAAATGTACATGCTGACCTCACACTGATAGGATATACCAATTCTACTTTCTCAGATACAGATACCCTTTCTAATCATAGTCTATAGGGCTATCAATGAAAGTGAAATGTAATCTCCAAGTGAAAAATAAAATATGATGGAAAAAGTATTTTTCTCACTCAAGTGTAATCTGGTTTTATGATGGTCTTGCTCATGAGACATCTGTTAGCATATTTAGATTTAAATGTTCAGATGTGCACTTTGTGCCAAGAAAATGCTTTCAGTATAACGGCCATGACAAAAAATCTGCTTTAGGAAAACAGCTTTGAGGTTCACAGTTTAATTGGCTGGAGTCAGACCATGCTGCTGATACTAGGGCCCCTCTCCTATTTGACTTGCACCTGACAGCTCTCCAATGTAGTGTCGGCTTCACAGCATCAGGCACTGTTATGTTTTGCGTCTTATAAAAAGAAAAAAGGATTAACTTAGTACCTATAAATAGCCATTAGGATTATAGTCTACTTTAGGCTTTTGTAATGATTTGTTTTACAGCATTGTGTTTTTCACTGAAGAGGGCAAAGATGCTTTGGAATAGTGAGCTATTTGTGTATTTTCTGCACACTGTGTATTAGCTTTGTTCTCTTCCTTTGTTGTATTAGAGTTCATACTGACTGAAAGTGAATATATCAAATTTTGTGTGTTTAGAGATTTGATATGGTTCTTTTCAAATGAAGTGTGTTGAAAACAGCAGTTCATATTAATCTTTAGGCCAGCAGCTTCTTACATATGTAAAGTATACACACACACACACACACACACACACACACATAGATACACACACACATATATATATATTCATACTGTTTCTAAACTTTGACCTTCAAATGACTGTGTTTCTAATAAGCACTAATACCAAATACCAAAAATCAAGAATCATTTAAACTGCAACTTAAAGTTAAACCTTTGTGACTTCTGAAATATTAAAACGTCATCATAAAAGCTACATTTTTAAAGGAATTACATAAATTGTGTTTTATGGTGCACTGTCTCCTTTCTCAAAAGTGAAAAACTGAGTTTTGTTACACTACAGCTTTCAAGCTATCAAAAGAGATTTTTAAACAAAGGGGAACACAATATACAATAATAATCTTCTTAGGACTATGTAATGTACCATGATCTTTTAACTGTCTTTAACAGGCAGGCAATCTGTGATAATTTATAGTATAGAGATTAATTGAGGTGAGAATTAAAAAAAAAAATCTTTCTAACTTATTTTTATCACATTTTAAAGATATATATTATACCTAGAATCACATTTCTTCTGCTTACCCTTGCTGAGAAAGTTTCATTTCTTTTAACTCAATACATAAAATCTGTGCCTTTGTCTGCCAGAGAAATATGCTCTAGACATGGTCTGTTTCATGGCTTGATACACCACAATAAATTGTTAATGATACATTACTGCACCAAAAACAAGCAAATGCAATGCCATATCTTTGTATATTTCAAACAGAACCAGGACATTTCAAAATATTCTCCTTTTAACTCTTCAACACCAACGTCACCATGAAAAAAGTTGTCTTTGTTGGGTGTTTGTATTGGCTCACAACTACCTATGCTTTACAGCGATTGTACAGTACATAAAGCTTTATGAAAAATACCATAATTGTTCACCATATTTTCCAAGAACAACTATTCAAATCCAGAAATACCCAAATTTTTAATATTACCAAAAATAGTAAAACAATGGCACAAAGGATCAAAAACAAATTCATCTTAAAGATAAAATACTACATAAAAATTTAGATGCTTTAATTTAACATATGATAGCTTTAAAATTCTGGGCAATGTGAATATTAAGCAATGTGAATATTAAATGTGAACGTACATTTTAAAGGTTATATTTTCTTTCTGGCTTTTGGTGCCTCAAGCTTCATGTTGGTGATTTATGATTTATATTGTCAGTCTAAGTCCTTAATAAAAATACAGCTTTATGCCATTCTGCTGGGAATAGGGTTTTTCCTTTCTGTAGAGTCCCACATACATATTGAATATATTCTACTAGTAATTATGAAATATGAGGTTATAGGGTCATCACTGATTGGTATCATATGCCACTCAAATTTCTTTCTGATGGTACAATAAAATGATTAGAAATACCTCTCTGCTGGTGTTGTCACATATCTGAGTGTATGGAGCCATCAAAACACAAAAGACTTTCATTCTTTCAGAGAGGTAGAGGCACTTCCAGTGATTTTTATAGTGCAGTCATATCTGGCTTTTGGGAGTCAGGAAATCTCACTTTCCTTCACAGGTTTGTCTCACACATTAATCTCCATTATATGGTCAGATAGACTAGTTTCCAAAGTAGGTACATACTTCCAAGGGACTAGAGTTAATTCAATGGTCACAAAAAATATATACTAGCATTTACATTATATTATATACTTTTATTACACACTCCTAAAGTATCTATGATTTTTGTTTCATAATGTACGTAACAGTACAGAAATATATGCACATAATTTATAAATGAATAAATATACTTATATCAGGTATGCCCATTTGAAAATCTTTTTAGCAGTTTTAGTAAGATATTATTCATATACCACTCACCCATTTAAAAAGTACAGTTCAAAGTTTTATAGTATATTCACAGGAGTATGACCATCACCATACTCAATGTTATAACATTTCATCACCTCAGCAAGTAGCCCTGTATCTTTTATCTATAAGCTTCCCTATTCCCTGTCTCATCACTACCACCACTACCACCACCACCACCACCACCACCACAACCACCACCACCACCACGATCACCACCACCACCACCACCACCACCATCACCACCACCACCACCACTACACCAGCCTCAAAAAACTACAAATCTACTTTCTGTCTCTATAGATATCTCTATTTTGGACATCTCATATAAATGCAATCCTGTAATGAGTGATCTTTCATAAATGACTTATTTTACTTAGCATTACATTTTCAAGGTTCATCCATTTTGTAGTATATGTCAGTACCTCATTCCTGTGAAAGAGTGAATGATGTTCCATTGCACAGCTATACAACAGACTCTTCATCCTTCATCAGATGATGGACATTTGGGTATTTTCACCTTCTGGCTATTGTGGATAATGTTTTTATTAGCATTCATGTTCAAGCTTTCATGTGGGAAAGTTTTCATTTCTCTTGGGTATACACTAAAGGTGGAAATGTGGGGTCAAATTGTAACTATTTAACTTTATGAGGCTCTGTCAGTTTTTTCCATTGTTACCAGCAGTTTATGAGAGCTCCAATTTCTCCACATCCTAGCTAGTACTTGTGGTCATCAGACTTGATTCTAACCACCCCACAGGACATGATTTGGTATCTCATTGTAGTTTTGATTTATCTAGTGAAAAAAGATATTGATCGTTTTTTCATATGAAATTTTTTTTTGCACATGTAACCACTTTGCTAATGGATCAGAAAGGGGTGAGGTCACCAGTATAACATTTTCTAGCAATTTATGAGGTAGTTATAGAGTGAAAACCCTCAAAGAACACTCTGACTAAAACATAATCACTTCTATAAAACATTTAGCTGTTCACAGACAAAAAAAAAAAAAAAAAAAAAAAAAAAAAAAAAAAGGCAAGAAGCATATACGTGGGGAGGTATCCAAAGATCCATCAGTTTGGGAACCAAAGATCAATTAGACGTAGAGATCTAGATACCACCTTTGAATCAAGATCGTTCTACAGTTCTGAGGAACATGCAGAGAAAGCACCCTCCCTGTCACCACTGCTTAAGGCAACATACTCTTATTACAAGGCCACCAAAGCTTGAGTTACTTCCTGGACAGTGCATAGCAGTCCATGAAAGACAATCTCTCTCTGAGAGAGAGTCTACAAGAACCAAGACTCTAGAGAACATTGTAGTCTCCTTGCAAATACAAAACAAAAAAACAAAAAACAAAACCTATATTGAATATTGTAACATATGCAATTTAAAGAGCTGCTCCCCCCCATCCTTTTTTGGACCAAATTTACATTCACTACATCTTAGTATAATGCCACAATAGTAACAGCCAAATCCTAAATTGCCTTTGGAAATTGCACAGGTTGATAAAATCCAGAAGTCTGGGAACTCTGGCCATCCACTCTAGAACGGACTTATGATCTTCCTTACTCTATTCATTCTTGCTTTTATATGCTTGTTCTTGCTGTTTTCCTAGCCCTGGAATATGAAGTCTTTACATTTTATCCACTTTTGAAGACCTAATATCTTATTCATTCAGTCAGTCCATCTGTTGGTCAGTTTACTCAAATATTTACTGACCATTTAAATGGATGGGGAGTGTTCAGGGAGGGGAGGTGGTGGATGACCCCTGGGGATTAAAATGATGTGAAATATATATATATAAAACTTATTTTTAAAAAAATAGTTATTTTAAAATAGAAACAATTCAAAAAAAAAGAATAAGGAGGATTATGTGGTAGTTCTATTTTCAGTATTTCAAGGGCTCTGCATACTGTACTCCATAGAAGCTACACCTATTTCCATTCCCATGAACAGAGAACAGGGCTCTTTTCTCCACATCTTTGCTAACACTTGTTATCTACATCTTTTTGCTGATAGTCATTCAGTGTGTTTGTGATTTGAATCTGATTTTTTTTTGAGACCAGATCTTGCTATTTTTGCCCGTGGAACCTCGGGCTCACATTGCCAGGGGTACCACAGACTCAAGCAATCCCCAGCCTCAGCTTCCCAGGTAGCTGGGATTACAAGTGTGCGCCACCACACCCAGCTATTTTTTGGGACTAGGTCTCACTGTGTTGCTCCAAGCAGGACTCGAACTTTGATCCCCGGTCCCAGCCACTTAATAAGCTGCTGCTTACAGGCATGTGCCACCGTGCCCTGCTGATTTGCATTTGATTTACTTTTCCCTGCTGATTAGTGATATTGAGCACTTTTTCATGTACCCATTGGCCATTTATATATCTTCTTTGGAATAATGCCTAGAAAATAAATATCTTGCGTAAAATCAAAAAAAAAAAAAAGAATAAGGAGGAATGGATCTGTCAAGCTGATGAGCTCATCAGCCCTACTCTCAAGTATTTAATAAACTATGCTCTCTGAAAACATTTAGTCATAGACTCAAAATTTCTAAGTCACATCATCTGTTATGGAATTAAGGGGCCAGCTGATTTAAAATCAGAGCAGTACTGGGAAATCTAGCACATATAGGTCACAGTACTGACCATACAACAGTCCCTTAGAGCAAGTTTTTTGTATGGGTCAGTACTTTACAGAAAGGGCAATAATCAAGGTTTGTACTGAAGCCAGATCAGTGAGGCAGAGCTTCTTAGCTCCCTAATCTAAGAACTAATGTCAACAAATTTTCTGATTATTTTACCACAACAGAAAATGCTCTAATGATTAATTCTTTTTCAACTAATCCTCTTTATTCCTCTAAAACCAGAGTGGCTGTTTCTGAATAAAAAGTCTCTTGTTTCTCTTTTTTCACAGTCTTTCTCTCTAATCCTCACCCTGCTGAATTTAATTGCCTTGGCAATGCCAAAACAATGTCTGATCCTAATAGGTCAGCATTGATCGCTCTAAACCAATTGGTTCCTTCATTAGCAAGAAAATGAAGTAAAGAGAAAAGACAGGTGGCTCCCAACCAGGCAGCTGGGCTCTTGCTCCTCTTACAGTGCCTTTCTCGCATTGAACAGTAGCCGATCAATTGGCAACTTGCTCAAAATCCACAAAAACTATTCATCACTTTTGACACAGACCTGTTTTAACAGACCATTCAACTCAAGATTTGGATATCCCAGACAGTTTATTTGTGGGGCCCATCACAATCTTTCTAGACACATCTCTCTGGAGAACATATAGGGAAAAGGAGGACACATCATCCAAATAACCACTTCCTGGCAGAGCCCCAAGTCAAATCTTGAGTAGCTAACTCCAGTCAAGAGTAGCAGGAGCAAAGGCTTCCCAGAGGAGGGTCCTCCTCCCAGAATGCTGTGCCTGTGGCTATAAAGGCTGGTAAATGTGGACCCAACAAAATGGAAAGAGCAGAGATTTAAAAATACCAATCATCATCAAAAGGGAGCAGAAATAAACCAGGTCAAAGAGGGAAGGGAGTGCAAAAAGGGACAAAAACAAAACAAAAAAACAACCATACAAAGAAAAAAGCACAATACATTCAGATTATTTTATTTTGGCTGGTTGAGAAGTAAAGTAAGCAACAGAGAACAGACGGAGGTAGGTTTGTCAGTTGGTCTAGGGAACTACTCTGCCAGAACAGCTGAGTATCTTATTCCTCAGGTAATTTAGTTCTGATCAGATGACACACTTAAGCACTGTTTCAATTATGACAACAAATAAGAAAATTGAATTCATGAGTGAAAGATAATTTAACTATCTGTTTATTTCATATGTGCAAGTTTGAGCACTTATTATTCTCTCCTCTCCATTATTCTCACTCCCATTTTTAAAAAGTTTTCTTTTTCTTAATGACTGGGAGAAAATGACTTGTCTAGAGTCACATATTCCTTGCTCCTCAGTTCTGATCCTCTCTTCACTGCACTACTTTTATTTCATCATGGGTTTTCTAAGATGAAGTATATTTAACAATTCCAAGATGGAGAAACATTTGTTTTTAATAGGGAAAGGCTTATTTTTAAAATAAATGGTGTTCAGGAATAGCCTTCACCAATGTTCCTGAAGATATAATAGCAGGTCCTATAGTAGGAAGAATTTGCAAACACTTTGCGAAGCACTGAGAAATGAGTATGTCTTAAAAGTCAAATGAGTTTCTGAACAAAAACTAAATTAAATCCATTTTTAAAAGATTTTGAAGGGATCACATCTAAAGCCCAGTGATTCCTTAATCTTTCTTGACTAATATTGATAGGGGTGATGTGTGGAATTGAGGGGCCGTGACCCTATCTTTGTAACACCCATTTTACCCGGGTGGGCAGAGACTTGTAGAAGGGAAGCTAAGGTTTCTCATGAGAGGGAAAAGGAAGGAGAGGAAGGGGGAAGAGGAAGGAAGATTGAGGAAGGAGTGAGGCCACAGAGGGAAGGGGAAAGTAGAGGAACAGAAAGGAAGCTGCTCCCACTCCCACCCCTGCCTCCCCAGCATTTGCAGCTGCCATGTGCAGCACAGAGGCAGGGAAGGAAACCACACTGTGAGCTTCCATCCCAAGCCTGGGCTGGCAAGGAGCCCAGGGAAACATGCTAGAGAAACTTGTGACCTGTGTAAGCTGACTTGGAAACTCAATACTTGGAAACTTGCTTTAACTTAGAAACTGTGAAGCTTGAGAAAGGTCTGGAATTGTCTAAAGAGAGCTTGAAGTACTGTTGTCTAAAGTGATAGACAGCTGCTGTTGTTTTGAGTGAGTCTTGGTGGTTTGGGCCACTTCAGAGCTGAAGCAGGAAGAATGCTGGAGCTGTGCTTTTGGAGGTGCACAGACAATGTCATCTTGGTTTCTTTGTTCAATTTGAATCTCTGGCTGCTGGCTTGAAGGTAGCTAAAGGACCCACATATTGCTTTTTGGACTAGAGACTGCACTGTGTGGTAAGATAACCAAAGGGGTCCCCAGTACCCTCAGTGACTCTTGCCTATTTTGTCTTTTTAGTGAATAAATTTGACCACTTTTTAAGATAGCTTGCTCTTACTACTGCATGTGTGGGCTGGAATGAACCTGGAGAATGATTGGGTTTAAAGGGCCAGCTGTTTCCATTTGTAAGTTCAGTTTTGTACTTTCCTTGTCTTGTTACCCAATTTCAATATAATTTCCTAGATTTAGAATATATGCATGTAAAACTCTGAAATCTATACCCATATAGTCACATTGTAAGAAGGTGATAAGATTGAATTGGGGGGCTATGGCCCCATCTCTGTAATAAGATGTAGCTGAGTAGGAAGATGCCACTGGGCAGAGACTTGGCGAAGCATGTGGAGTGAGGAACAAAGCCTTGTGAGAAGACAGTGCAGGCACGAGAAGAACACGGGATGAGAGCGCTCATAAAAGTGCATGCAGGGTGATTGACATAGATACACACCAAGACCAGAGTGGAGTGGGTGTTATGTAGGTGCCTGGCCCAGGCTGTGGCCAGGCCAAGAAGAAAAGCTGTGAGCTTTTGGAAACCTGGACTTGGTTATGAATGTCCCTGACAAGAGGGCATCTTACAGAACAGAAGTCTTGGTTGCATCTGTCCCTGACAAGAGGGGAGCTGTTGGAAACCTGGACTTGATGGTTGACTGGACTGGGGTGAGGTATCCAGGGGTTTTGGTAGCCCTGAGGACTTGGTTCCTTATCCTCTCATTAATAAACCCTGTTTTGTTACCCTGGTCTTGCACTGCTGTGACACATGGGTGGATAAACCTGGTAGAAGTGGGCTTAAAGATTGGTTTTTCCCTTGTGAGGCAGTCTGAGGTAATGTGCCTGCCTCTCCGCCACTAACAATATGGAAAGCATGGTACAGTTGAAAGAATGCTGGTTTGGGGACTATGGAGACTGGTGTTTCAGCTAACCCTAATCCTAATTATTGTGTGAACTGTGGCAACTTATTTAACCTTGCTAAGTATTTACTTGTGAATAAATTGAGGTTAATGGTGAATAGTAAATAGTTTAAATTTCATATCTATGCTCACCAAACATCCTGAGTGAGTTTGGTTATCTATGGCAGTGAATGTAAATGACTGTGACCCCAGAGTCTATTTTCCTTTTCTTCCTTAGCAAAACAGACTTGATTTTTCTAAAAAAGCTGAGCACCCAATTGCCTGTAATAAAAGTTTCATTTCCCAAACTTCCCTATAAGCTAGCTAGGAGTAGCTGTTTGATTACATTCTGTACAAAGAGGTGTAAAAAATACTGTGCAAAACAACGAGGAAGGTTCCTTAAAAGTTGCTGATTCAGACATTCTCCCTGCCCCCCAAACCAATAACAAACCCAAGAAACCTGACTATAGAATTGAGGCCACAGAGGAGAAGAGGAAGATGAAGTGCAAAGTAGGGTGGGGCCAGAATGGATGATGGTGGAGGAATATGGGTACCATGAGAGTAGGTGTGGTATGCTAAGAAACTCTGAACAGGTGTGAATCTATAGGTCTGAATCATACAGTGTTGTAAACCAACACTACTCAATAAAAATGACTGAAAGTATAATAATAAAAGCTGCTGACTCTGCAGTGGAAATCACTGTTTTTGCACTTCTTTCCTTTTTTCCTTCCTATTGTCTGGAATTTTGTCTTAATAACTGGAATTCTATCAGCTATTTTATACAAGGAGGCAACTTTGAGAATATAAGCTGCTAATAATGATGGTAGGAAAGATAAAAGGAATCCATATCTTAATGTTTTCACAGAATGCCCTCATTAGTTCAAGAATGCCTATATTCAACCTGCATTTACATGAGGATATACTCTTGTGTTCAGTCATTGTTACCTTGGGTTTCCTATCATAAGCAACACAACTTAATTCATACACTTTGTATGTGGTCTCATAAAACATTGTATTCCCCTCATTTTAATACTTATCACTCTTGTACTACAATTGCTTGTTTACCACTTCCCTAACTACACGTCCCCAACTAGAATTTAATTTTGATGAAGGCAGTGTTCTATTTTATTTACTGTTGAATTCACAGTGTCTGACAAGCAGTATTATAAACACCTACACAATGACACACTACCATCTCTGTTAAGAACCTGAAAGTGTTTCTATCGTCACATCGACCAGGTCTCAGGTGTGGAGAACTATAATTCCCAGCATGCCATGAATCTAACTTCCTGGACTGGGTTACTAACTGAACACATGGGAGATTGGACTCTGCTGCTTTTCTGGTTTTCAACTTGCACCCTGATGTCTCCGTTTGGATGGTTTTCTCTTTCTCTCTCTCTCTCTCTCTCTCTCTCTCTCTCTCTCTCTCTCTCTCTCCTCTCTCTCTTTCTCTCTCCTTTCTCCCCCCCCCCTCTTTCTCATTCCCCTTGTAAAAAAAGCTTTTTCCTTAAAAATTTCTTTTGGGTCTTGTTCCAAGTTCTTTTGCATGAGGACTTATACCTAGGTTACCCCGTTTCCCCCCGTGACTTCCCTGTAACAAACGGAATAATAATCATTTATGTATCTGTTTTATAGGGCTACTGGAGGACAGAGTACAACAGTTTATATAAAAAGGCACTGTTTAAATTATAATACACATTATATAAATGTGAATTAATACCATATAAGTGAGAAAAAGACATATTACCATATCTCCTTGTTATAGCAAATTTCACAAGGCCATTAGAGTTGCTCAGCAACTCCTTTCTCCTGTAGGCTTCTCTTCATTACAGAAACTGTTCAAAGCCTTCATCTCTCACCCAAAGCACTCTACTCAATCCTGTCCTTTTTACTCTCAGAGGTACTTCATGGGGAAAATGAAGGCCATCAGATTTGTAATCTTGAGATTCCCTTTCTTTTCACCATTTTCTTTTTTTCTTGTCATACTTTCTTTCTAATACATACCTCTACACTTGTTATCCTAAGGCCACTTCTTCATTCTTCCTTCCCTAATTTCTTCTTCCAACTGCCCCACCAGTTCTTCCTTCATCTATTATCTTTAACATTCTCTTTCAACTTCCTTTCAGCACAGATTCTTAAACAACATTCTTGTTTTCTTCCTGACTTAGTAAACTCTCCTCTCTTCCCTGTCTTAGCAAACTTCTTCATCTCATAGTTCACATACAGGTTTTCATTTGAGACATAACCTCTTACTCTGTCTTCTTCCTCTTTGGAAAATGATCTTTATTATCATTATTATTATTATTATTATTATTATTATTATTATTATTATTATTATTATAAAGTTTATTCTGGTTGACAATTTAGGCCATAGACATGTACATGAAAATTCCATAAAAGGGATGAGTATGTGGGGGATTAGGAGGGGTGGCTATGGGAGAGAGTGGTCAGGGAGGGAAGGTGGTGTGGGTGGTACCCAGGGAATACAAAGATGCGAAACACATATATAAAAAAAATAGTGGTACCCAGGGAATACAAAGATGCGAAACACATATATAAAAAAAATAGAGAAAAAAAGGAATCAGTACAATTTCTACGCTGGGGAGATGCAGCTCTCTTGCCTGCCTGGCACTATGCAGATGGCTCTCTTTTTCTTTCTCCATTCCCTAATAACTCTGTGCTTTTATTTATTTATTTATTTTAATTTGCATATATATGTATATTTATATTACATTATTCTATTACTGTGTACCCCAGGGCTTTCCCACTTCATTAACATTAGTTAACCATCCTGATCTTTTGTGCTCTTCACCTCCCCTGCCTTCTTCCCCCTCCTCTGCTCTCACTCCATGGTTCAGTCCCATTGGTTTTCATTCTTTATTTGTTTGTTTTTCCCTATGTCCATCATATAAGTGAGACCATCCTAGACTTCTCTTTTTCTTTTTGACTTATTTCTGCTAATATGAGTCTTTCTAGTTCCATCCATGTTGCTGAGAATGACGTGTTTGTCCTTCTTGATGGATGTATAGTATTCCATCGTGTATATGCACCACATTTTTTTAGCCAATCATATGTTTTGGGGCATTTGATTTGTTTCCAAATCTTGGCAACTGTAAACAGAGCTGCAATGAACATGCACGTACAAGTGTCCTTTTGAATTTATGTTTTCTTACAGACCAATTTCCCTAATGAACACGGATGCAAAAATTTTAAACAAAATCATAGCAAATAGAATCCAACAATGCTTAAAAAGCATTATTCACAATGGCCAAGTGGGATTTATCCCAGGGGCGCAAGGATGGTTCAACATCCAGAAAACAATTAACATAATCCACCACATCAACAAGAAGAAAAACAAAAACCACATGATCATATCAATAGATCCAGAGAAAGCATTCGACAAAATTCAGCACCCATTTATGATAAAAACCCTTGAAAAAT
Source organism: Uropsilus gracilis (assembly GCA_004024945.1). NCBI lineage: Eukaryota > Metazoa > Chordata > Mammalia > Eulipotyphla > Talpidae > Uropsilus > Uropsilus gracilis. Next base: position 81,006 of record PVHY01005569.1, read on the forward strand.
TGGGGATCAAAGGAACATACCTCAATATAATAAAAGTCATCTATGACAAACCTACAGCAAACAGCATCTTAAATGAGGAAAAACTAAAACCATTCTAATTAAGGTCTGGAACCAGGCAAGGATGTCCACTCTCTCCACTACTTTTTGATATTGTACTGGAAGTTCTAGCCAGGGCAATAAGGCAAGAGAAAGACATAAAAGGGATACAAATAGGAAAAGAGGAACTAAAGCTATCATTATATGCAGATGATATGATTCTTTATGTAGAGAATCTAAAAAAAATCTACAGAAAAACTTCTTGAAACGATCAAACAGTTCAGTAAGGTAGCTGGTTACAAAATCAACACACAGAAGCCAGCAGCCTTTCTATATGAAAAAAGCCAAGAAGAAGAAGAAGAAATTTAAAAAGTCATCCCATTCACCATCGCACCCAAAACAATTAAATACCTGGGAATAAATCTAACAAAACATGTGAAAGAACTATACAAAGAAAACTTTAAAACACTGCTAAAAGAGATAGAGGAAGACATAAGGAAATTGAAAGACATCCCCTGCTCATGGATTGGAAGAATTAACATCATCAAAATGACCATCCTTCCCAAAGCAACCTACAGATTCGATGCAATCCCTACAAAAATTCCAATGACATTCTTTAAAGAGATAGAAAAACAATTACAGAAGTTCATATGGAATAACAAATTTTTGAATATCAAAAAGCCTCCTAGCCAAAAAAAGAGAGAATGGAGGCCCAACAATTCCAGACTTGAAGTTATATACAAAGCCATAATAATTAAAAGAGCATGATACTAGTACAACAACAGACAAACTGACCAATGGAACAGAATTGAGTGCCCAGAAATAAAACCACACATGTATAGTCAACTAATATTTGACAAAGGAGGGAAAAATTTACATTGGAACAAAGATAATCTCTTCAATAGATGGTGCTGGGAAAATTGGACTAAAAAAAGGACCAAGACAACATCCTCACACCATGCACAAAAACCAACTCAAAATGGATAAAAGACTTAAACGTCAGACCTGAAACGATAACATACATAGAAGAAAACCTGGGCAAAACCCTCCATGAATTACAATTCAGAAATCCCTTT
>PVHY01005570.1:0-81976 GCA_004024945.1 Uropsilus gracilis
TTTTATCCCCCCTGCTTCAACTTCCTGTTCCAACTGCTTCCTCTGGCAGGTTAACTGCCACACCCCAAGTTGGGAGAGTGGCAGCCAGTAAAAAGTAGGCTGCCAAGAGTCAGGTTGCAGAAGGCCCAGCAAGTTGGAAGGCAGAGGGTCACTGACTCATCTGTTCAGTGCCGTCTGTGAATTACAAGTTCAAGGAACACTGCTTGATGGCTACCCTTGGAAGACAGGTGATAAGAGAGAGGACTGGCCCTTCTTTGGCTGAGGTGGGTACCTGGAACTCGACCATATGACTTGCTGCATATTGACCCACACACACCCCCATTAGCAGCTGTCCCTAAGTGGAGGGAAATGTATGTATATATTCCTTAAGCAATCAGGAGACATTTTCCTGTCATCAACTTTAACAGCAGTTATTACCTCAGCAAGGTTTACATACATGTATTTTCCTCCCTTTATCCTGTCACATGCAAATGGTAATTGACCTTTCAGGAGAGGAAGGCTTTGTGGGGAGATTGTTCCCTAAAGAGAACCTGGCCCTCTCCCACAGCACCTCACTATTCCCCCACGGTGTTCTTGGATTTCTTTGCATTTTGTTATGAAGGTCCTTACATTCCAAGCTTGAACTCCATTCCTCGTTAACCCCTTTCCTTGTTTACGGGGCCTGAAATAGCCACATATTGACCTTCTGTTCAGTCTGGGAACATCTATGCAATGTAGACACATTTTTTTCCCATGTGAGAATCAAATTTATGCAGAAGTCTCTCCATTGTCTAAAAATAGAATTTCCCTAATTAGTCAGAATTTTCATGATCCATATCTGTCTTCCAGTTCAGGGGTCCAGGAAAACTGGACAGTGTACTATGAAGTTGGGAAGGTTGCTTATGACCTTATCTCCAGGTATCAGCTTCTGTTAAGAAGGAATGAGTGAGTGGATTCTCAGAGCCCAGCAGTGTCCCCTGGCACTAAATCTGGTGTCAGTGCCACAGCTCATTAATGGCCCGTCCTTCCTGTTTCATGTGTCCAAGTGTCTGAAATTTTGTGACTGTGGTAGAGGATAATCCCAGTGAAAGTTTCTGCTAAGAGTTCTGTGGAGAAAGCTCCACAGAAATCAGGAAAGGTAGGCAGAAATACGGCTTAAACAGAATTTTAAAGGTACCGGTGTTCATATATGGCGAAGAGGGATTAGAACAGAAGAGAATGTGTATAGCAAGCTTTTGTTTAAAGTGGACTGACCAAGCTTTGAAGGTATGTTAAGAAATTGAGGCCAGTATTTTAAGGAATCATGTCATTCTGTTCAAATCAAAATGGAGTAAAATTAGACACACATCCAGAAAGGTTAGACACAGGTAGAGTGCATAGGCGCAACCATACAGGCTGTGAAATCAGAAACCAAGGCTAGCATTGTGCACTTGCCCAAAGGTTGCTGAATTCTTCAGGAAAGAAAGCCAAAATAAGAGCCATCAGGCCCCAAGCCATACAACAAAAGAACCTACATTGTCCCAGCCCATGGTGTAAGGGGTTTCTGGGGAGCACTTAGAACTAACATTACATTACCTGTTCGTTCAGTCCATTCTCTCAGTCCCTGAAAGCGTTGTTGTTGCAAGTCACTGTCTCAGCTGTCAGCACATCCAGGTTCAAGCTGGTCTATGAGAGGAGAGGCCAGTGGAAGCATGCAGACTACTTAGGTTCCTAAAGTGTAAGGGCTGAAGACCTGTTCCAAAGTTTCCTGGACTCAGTGGCTTGGCAGGTCAAATGTAGGGGGAGAAAAGCGAAGTGGCCTTGACATCTAGTTCCTCTCCTCTCGACATAAAATGGCAGGTGAGATTGTCTCTATTATTTAAGGGCAGCATATTGTCATGGGTTCAATAATAGCTCTGGCCCCCAAAATGATGATTGGCCTGTGATAACCTTGTATTGCAAACTGATGGAAACATGTTGTTATTCCTGCTGGGCAGACAGTCACTGCACCAAAGATGGGATATGAATGGTCCCAATTCACTTAGATTTCTCCATCACTTAACATCGGGGGGTGTTAGTCCCTGCTTCTTTGCTGAGCACCAGAGAAATCAAAGAATTCCCTGAGGTTTACAGCCCCTCAGCAAACTTAAGGGAGAAGACAGGCAGTGGGAATGACAGGGTGAGTGAAGGGAGTCACTGAAGATCTGTGTGTTCACCGGGTCCTGGAGCATTCCCAAACAGCTCTGTTAATATACTTCTGTCTAAAATAAGCAAACTAATCTGCTGTATTAGGAAACCTATCTCTTTAGCTTATTAGAAACCTAATATTATGGAGAGGTTCTGTATATCCAGCTATATTCTAGCTCCACCTCCCACCCCCTTCACTTCTGATTCATGGATTTGTGGTAATTATATGGGTCTTCTGACTTGTGGCACCTTGTTTATACGTGTCAGTACTGTCGTCCAAAACATGGGTTGTAACAAGATACACTGGGGTCATAGGTGAAACTGTACATCAATCTCATTTGGATGGAAATACTTAAGATTGCCAAGTTAGCTTGAAATTGTTCGTAAATGCTTACCTGAATGGGGTTCTAATTTTAAGATATACTGTTAAACACATATTTTCTCATATCTTCCTCCCACATTGCAGATACAAGCAATTCCTTGTAAAATTCTAATTTACACTGAGTTGTCAAGATACTAGAGAGTAAAGGTTTTACAAGTACAGTCTTTGCATAAATCCTGGCACAGGGTGGGGAGCTGCCTTTTTCTGCTACAAAAATCATTTCTGGCTGGGGATCTCTAGGAGAGAGTGGAGACCATTGCAGTTTTGTGAGACTAGTAAATATATTCTGCTTATTATCCATTCTCTCCTGATACAATTTTTCTTTGTTTTAGGCTTGAAAAAACCTTGCCCAGTTTTGATTCCTTCAAGACTTTGCCACAGCCTCTATCACACATCTGTTTTTCTCGAAGAAAAAAAATATAATAAAAAAGTTTTACTCTTTTACACTGTATAATTTTAAGAAATAGTGTGTTATTTGTGAATGCATGGTCTAACATACATTTCTGTATAGTTTGGAGATTTTTTCAAACAAAACAGAAAATGCCAACAATAAAACCAAGAGTATTTTTATACCAAACATTGTAAGTATGAAAGAATGATCTTAAAACTGGGTTTGATCACAATTTTTGTGCTTGAGTTTTGAATGCTTATAATTAAAATTTTTTCTCTAAGCTGCATGTTTGAGGCATGTTCTTACATATTACCAAAAATTGCCAGACTCATATTTTAAATGTACAGAAACCTGTTTACTTGGCCTGAGTCCAGGGACAAACTTTAGTAATGTGGCATTAGGAACAGGAATGTGCTGCTGCAGTACTAGCTGTCTACATACATTCTAGTAGGACATCCCTGTAAGACCACAAGCCTCCAGGAGTTTCTACCATAGTGCTGTATACATAGCCACAAAGTAGCCTTTTACTGATCAGTGTATCCTTAGAAACCTCTGGAAGTTCAAGAGGTGGCTGGAATGTTCTTGAGTGGTTTTTTTTTTCTTGTTAAATTTCTATCAGCAGTTTGGCCCACTTAGAGTGTTTCACTGTGCCTTGGGAGGTCAGCCAACCTATAACTCATTTAGTTGCAATGGGCAACTCTTATCTCCCAAGTGATTTTTGCAAAACAGCAGAGATGGTATACCCACAGGGCATTTATAATGAGTACTGTTCAGTTTCCTTCAAAACTTTTAGTGTTCCATGTGAAAAAATGTATTGACCTAAGAATTTTCAATTACTGACAGCAAAATGTGATTACAATCATTCTTACTGAAGACTTTGGTTAGATTCATTGTTCTCCATTAGAAGTTAAGTCGGTAAGTTTTTAAAGGTTATCAGCAAAAAAAGGGAGGGGGGCTCTTACCTTCGCTATAGGTGTAGGAAAGGGGCATAAGCAGCATGGGGTAGTGTGTTCAAGCTTAGGGCTCCAGCACCACCTGATTCTTGGTAAGACTTCTGTGCTTTTGTTTCTAGGGAAAACAGCAATGTCCACAGTTTTATGCTTTTATAAACTATTCAAAGGTACTTTTCTATTGTCATTTTAAAAAATAAAAGTGATTCAGCTGTAACACCACTGCTTGTGTTTTATGAGATGAACCAAGTGCATCTCATACAGACTGATCTTGAGCTGAAGACAAAGACTAGAGGACAAGAGAGAAGAATGGGGAACTGGGGATCTTGAGGTAGATTCACACACCTCCTTCATGCCTTTTACTGCAACCAACTTCATACCCACCCTAGCCTTAGGCTCAAGACTTGAAATCTGCTCAAGGTTTATATACTCCTACTGACCTGTTAAATTACAAGTAATGCCTGTAACAACTACTAAATTGTCTTGGGTATTTATAGTATTTGGCTCTCACCTCTTTCAAGTGAAGACCATCCATCAAAAGCAAGTCACAACCAAGCTGGGCATGCTCATGCCTGTAAGCTTCAGCCTATGAAGCGGCTGGGGTTAGGGATCGCAGTTTGAGTCCCGCTTGGGGCAACACAGCGAGACCTAGTCCCAAAAAATAGCTGGGCGTGGTGGCGTGTGCCTGTAATCTCAGCTACCTGGGAAGCTGAGGTTGGGGATTGCTTGAGTCTGTGGTTCCACGGGCAAAAATAGCTAGACCTAGTCTCAAGGAAAAAAAAGAAAAGGCATGTCACAACCTAGTAATACCCTGCACAGTCTGGGCATAATGGTAGAAAAGCAACGTAACCCACTCAGCTGCACCCCTCTGTTGGCTCTGGGGCAGGCTCGATCAAGTTGCTTTACCTTCAGCAGACCTGTGACTTTCCAAGTTAGAGGCTCCAGGTAGTAGCCAAACAGCCTAGGAACTGAAGACAGGCAGCCCACCCACAGGAAGCTTCCTGCCACTCCAGCCTGCCTTGGCTCACCCACAGTATTCACTCACTGAACACAGCCACTTCTATAGACTTTTTCACACAGTGTCAAGATGGATGACTGCCTGCCCCATCGCTATGCTGATATCACTAGTGCTGTGCAAGTGAAAAGTCTGAGTGATAATTTGCTAATTTAGTACGAACTACAGACATTACCACTGATCAGTCTGACATTACCACAAGCTTCATCAGTGAAAAACTATTAAGCAGAAATGCAGTCTTGGAATTAGGAATAACGAAATGGCAGGTCTGTCCTTTCTTGCTTACAAGCACAAAGTTCAATTTTTGTAGACCCCAGAAATATGCCATTTTTTAAAACTTCCTGTCAAAACAAGCTAGGCACCAAACTGAAGCATACAACTCTGAGCAGGAGGGAAAGGGGGGGAATGGAGGGGAAGGTGGGGAGGGTAAATCCCTGGGATTACAATGTTGTGAAACATATAGATAAATTTCCTTACCAAGTGAACCTTCCATTGGTAAGAAAGATGTGCCAGTGTGGATTAAAGATCTATGTAGCTATAGTCCAGGCACAGTGGCTCGTGTCTGTAAGCTTCAGCCTATGAAGCGGCAGGGGCTAGGGATTGCGGTTCCAGTCCCGCCTGGGGCCCATAGTGAGAGCTAGTTCCCAAAAAATAGCTGGGCATGGTGGCGCGTGCCTGTAATCCCAGCTACCTGGGAAGCTGAGGCTGGGGATTGCTTGAGTCTGTGATACCCCGGGCAACGAGAGCCTGCGGTCCCACGGGCAAAAAATAGCGAGACCTAGTCTCAAAAAAAAAAAAAAAAAAAATCAATGTAGCTATAAAACTATTATCTAAAATACGTCTACGTCTGGAATAAAAATACAACAGAATTTTGGAAAAGATTAAGAATTGCTGAAAAGTTGAATTTCAAACTTGCTGAATGCAGTGCTTAGATTTGCCTTCAACTGAGGTTCCCCCAAACCCTGCATAGTATCTTTGGGTTCCAAGTTGTATGGCACAGAAACATTCTTGAGAATGGAAGAGGCAAGGCTGACATCCTGAACTCTCGAGAATTCTTGATGTCTCTGCCATGCATACAGCCATCAACTATATAGCTATTTTTGAGTGCTTTGAGATGCTTAAGGAATGCCTAATGCTAGGAATATGAACAGATTGCCTACTGTGTGTGGGTCACCAGGGCGTCCAGCTGTTAGGTAAAAGGAACATTCTTACCCAAATATAATGGTATTCGCACTTCAACTCAATCCATTTCTTGTGATACCAGATAATTATACAATGTTCTTAGAAGGCAGAAAAATTTACTACTGTTATCTGAAAGACCAATCTTTAAAATGTCTACATGGAAATGTAGACTGACACTGAAAAACAATCAGTTCAGTGATTAAGGACCCTATATTAGGGTCCTATATTAGGAAAATATTTGAACTGCCATGGTAAAAGCTCTGTCTGCTAATGCTGCGAATGTCCTATAGGGTCTAACTCTTGCCTAAATTGGCCCAGCTTTACTCAAGTCCTCACAAATCCCAGTGTGGCATGAGAAATTTTTATCCTTTCATCCTCCAGTGATTGCTAAGAGTTCTGTATTACCAGTGTTCCAGAGTAGGAGAGAAGTACAAAATCCCTATTTCTATGAACTGTAACAATATGCTCATGAAGACAATAGCAAAACCTTCCATTTTCTATTGTTCACACACAGTGCTGGCTTAAAATCCAAGTGAAACTTGTTGCCCAATGAAAGTACCCTTTCCCTAAAACTAGAATGCATACTTTAGGTATGAGGGAATCAGCAAGAAAGTTAAAAATCACAATGTCAAGTGCAAAAGATAAACCACTTTTTTTAACATTTCTAAAGCAGGTTTCACCAAAATTGGGACATGGGGAAAACCTCCAGCAGTTCTATTAGTGTTTTTAGGTAAGTCTGCTTTGAATGTCCATTGATACAGAAGCCTGGAAAGCACTGGGGCAGCTGAAAGGCACCAGATTATCACTGGGTCTTGAAACCAAATGGCTTGAGTTAAAGGGTAGCTAGATTAGTGCTCAAGGTCTAATATCCAAAAGGGCCTACCTATGACCACAGAAGTCATCAGTATAATGCCGGGGCCTATTACAACTGTTTCCAGTGTGCTCACTCAATGGGACAGGGCCAAGTGCAAGGGTGAAATCATTCTGAGAGTTTCTAAGAGGTCTGATTATCCCATCCACCCTTTGCTTCCTCCCACAAAACACCTACTCGTCTCAGGACAAGCTCACAAAATACACACTGAGAAACAATAGATCATTTTACATAAAGCACTGAAGATGACAGAGATAAGAGGTCATGGCTGCTATAGCAACTTCCACCTTTCAGACTACAGAGCAATGATGCTGGTCTAGGTTTAAAATAAGTCAAGACTAAAAAACACCGAATCATCTTCCCCAAGACTGATTCCTCTGCAAGTGAAAATAGTGTCTAAAGTGAAGGTGGGACATATGAGCTTTCTAAGTCTCAGAAAAGTGTTACTAGCTATGAAGAATTGGAGAATTTATGAATCCAAATAGAAAGTTTCCATATTTGGAATGTTTTTCTTTTCCGCCTGTGATTTCAAACAGGTCACAAAAGCAAGCAAGGGTTGTACGTTCACAGCTCTCTCCCTCTGAACACGGGAACCGGAAATACTAAAATGTCCCCTCCGTTGCCTTTTCACTAACACTGCTCCCCAGGGATCAAGTATTCCTCTGTCCCAAGCCCCACTACCATCTGGCCAGACTTACAGAAGGTGACAACAGCCGCCAAATACTCATTTTTTATACTGTCTAGGCTCAACTGTATTTTTCTTACCTGTGCACTGAGAGCCTCAAATGAAAGTTATGAATTATAGATCAAATGCACTAACAAATGTCTTGCCCTTTTAATTCACCTACCATACCCACTACTTGCCTCTAAATGGTCAGAGGTGAGAACATGGCTTCCACCTTGCCCAGATTTTTCTGGGGATCTTTAGGCAGCAGGAAGACTCTTCGTCCTTTATCCTCCTCAGACACAACTGGGCTGCTGTCACAGTTTCCCACAAGGAACATAACAAGGAAATTCCCCCGCGGAACAGGGAAAGGGGGTCAAAGCCTAACAAAAGAAATGTAAAATGAGGCGCAACTACACATTTCATCTCTCCAGACCTCCATTTCATCATTTCTGCAATTAGACAAGGATAGCTGAAATTATAAGGCCAGTTCACAAAGAACCAGCAAGTACAGTTTAGCTAGAAACAATATAAAACTGGTAGTAAAACATCTTACCTTAGAAGCTGTGACAGAGAAAGTGATGTCTTTTTACACATAAAATATGAAGTGTTCTATTAGGCCACAAAAGTATCCACTTGGGGCCGGGCACGGTGGCTCGTGCTTGTAAGCTTCAGCCTATGAAGCGGCCGGGGCTAGGGATCGCGGTTCGAGTCCCACCTGGGGCCCATAGGGAGACCTAGTTCCAAAAAAATATAGCTGGGTGTGGTGGCATGCACCTGTCATCCCAGCTACCTGGGAAGCTGAGGCTGGGGATTGCTTGAGTCTGTGGTACCCTGGGCAACAAGAGCCTGCGGTTCCACAGGCAAAAATAGCAAGACCTAGTCTCAAAAAAAAAAAAAGTATCCACTTGGATAGAAACTATCTCCAGACATTTTAACAAACACTACCTCCAGATATTTAAGTTCCTCCTTACTAGTAGAAGCTTCTGCTATAATGTAAGGCCAAGTCTCCCACATTCTAAATAAAGCTTGGAAACCTCCAATTTATAACACCTTGTGCCGTGTTTTGGACCTTGGATATCAGCTAAACAATAAAAGGACACTTTAAATGATTGAGAAGCCCATAGAAAGAATAAAAAGAACACAGCACAAAGCCCCTTGTCATCTGCACAAAGTGTTTACTGCTTTAGGTTACCATTATAGTTTTTGAGAACACTGATTTCTTTTTCTATAATCCACTACCATTTCTGCTTATGGTACTGAAATCAACAATCCAAAAAAGCACCAGCAGACAACAAAATAAGCACTGAGAAGGAAAAAGGGTAGTTTGCCAACGACCAGAGTCACCAACCTTAAGGCACCATGACACTGAAGAACCAACACATACTTGATAATAACTCCCATAAGCTCACCAGCCATGGGGAGAAAAGGAGTCTCAACCAGAATCACCTCAAGTTAGATGAAAATTGAAACGTGGAAAAGTTGATGTTCCAGTTGGCAAGACTAGATCTATACTTGCTGCAGATGGCCAGACTATACCTTGTAAAATCCAAGAGGCTAAAAGCCAGTTTAACCTTTTTAAAGAAAACATTAAATATTACATGTAGCATATCTTCATTGTTTTACCTGTTAACAAGAGACCTTGTAATCCAATTGTGAAATCCTTATGCTCAGCAATGCATCACAGATCAGTCTTCAACAACATCCCAGACACAAGCCTATAGGAGTCAGACCAGAGCTGTCAACTGCCCTCACCAAAAATGGAAACAAACTGAGCTCCATCTACAATGATTTTATTATAAATATGTTCTTTTAGAATAAACAAATACTGTGTTCAAGACTACTGGCAAACTTGTTCTAAAGTAATAAAAAGGGGAAAATGGAACCAGGGACCACTTTAGAGATAAATCAAAGACACCTGCATGCCGTGCTAAGTGTCTTCACACCCCAAACCCCAAGACATAACAGGTTAAGCGGGAATATCACATTTCTCATTAGGCATTCAATTAAATTAGGATTTGAGTTTGTTCTGTAAACTGGACTGCTCCTCTCTTCAGTTCTAAGTAGCAGAATAGGAAGATAGTCTTCAGATCACAGTATCAACAAGAAAGATCTTGACTCTGTAACTCTGCTCACACACAAAATTGCTCACTATTTGCCAGGAGGAATATCAGAATAGTCCTTTAGCACTCCAGCCATGTGTTCATTGTGAGTCTTAAACCGTCGTTTTTTCTGTGAAGCAGGCTTTTTCCTTCTCTGAATTGGGGCCTACAGAGAAAGATTTAAAAAAGTCAGTCAGAGGAGTGGTGTGGTAAGAAAGTGCCAAGAAACCAGCAGCAAAGAAATGCAGGAATTTTGATCTTTATCTCTCCTTTGTAGCAGAGCCTCATACAAACTAACTCATAGCATACTCCCTAACTGCAGATCAAAAACTGGTACGTTTTATTATGAGTTGGCCAAAAGACATGCCAGAACTATATTAGGTACTTAGTGGGCAAGAAGAGACAGTAAAGCTCTATGGTCTCCTACTTTATTATCAGGTTTAAAAATACATCCAACATTACCAATAAAAAAAAAAATCTAAGGCAAAAATAGATGGTAGTTGGGTAATGGTTAGGTACTTTCATTATTTTTCTGTATACTTGAAATATTGATATCATGATTAAAAGAAAACTAAGCAATGAGGAAATCATACAGTGCTGCAATTCCACTAATTCATGGAATCACTTGAAATAAATACTCCCTTTCAAGGAGTCCTAACAAATCACTGAACACACACACAGATTAAGTAAGTCGTAGGGTGGACAGGGGAGAGGCAGCCTAGCTAAACACAAGTCCATCAATTATAAATCCCTCCTCTGAACAGGATTTAGGACTATAAGAAATAGTATCTGGTCCCCTCAGGGAATAAAAGTAAATGACAATCAACATGATCAGGTACAACTAAGGCAGCGCCAAGTGCCAAGACAAAGAGACTCCTAGATCTTGGGTGAGGAAAACAAAATTAAGGTCCTCAAGCTCAAGATGAGAAAGCAGACTCCTACTAGAAGGCGCACATCACAGCATCAACAAGAAAGATTTTGACTGTGTAACTGCTCACTAGCATACTCCGTATGAGCGTAACATGGGCACTAGAAAAATGTTTGGTATGGCTGAAGCTTAAGAGTAAGAAGGGGCAGAAGGGATAATGGGGAAAGTTCTCATGTCTAAGGGGCAGCACTTGAGGGAAAGAGATCTGGCACTTAGATTTTTTCTCCGAGATTACATACCACTTTCTTTGGTCCAGAATCTTGCATGGAAGAAATACCCTGTCGCTTCAGATAGTCCTCAATTTTCTCCTCATCCATTGAATCTACAGTGACACTCCTCCACAATTTCTGAAACTCTGTGCCAACAAGATAGTAGTTATAACATCGAAAGTTAAACATGATCAAAATCCAACCTTCAGTATCATTTCCTCAGGTCTAAAATTAGACATCTGAAATGTCATAAAAACAAAGGATGTGAGACCAAAACATTTAAATATGGGAGACAAGCTAAAGGGCCTGGGAACGGGAACTGCATCATCATAGACCCAATCAATAGCAGTCTTTTAGAGTATAATGAATGCGACTGATGCCTCTTGTTTTCTGGGTAAAAAATGGAGTTGACAGACACTCTCCTTTCATTCCGAAGTCCCAATCTCTTCACTGAAATAATTTTCTGCTCATCTCCTAAATTCACTGTATTCCATTCTCCTTCCTTTCAGGTAAAAAGAGAGAGACATATACACACGTTCTATGAGGAGATGTAAGAATAACTTATGGTTGATGATTAAGAAGTGCAGGGGGTGGGAGGGGTGTATGGGAGATGGTTAAATAAAAACCTCATTAGAAAACAAAGGAAAAAGACTTTTCATTCTAGCTTTCATCTTATCCTAAGAAACCATGGTCCCTCTGTCACATCACTATTTTTATAACTAAGAGATCACAATTGGAAAATTAAAGTAACTGTTGCACCTAAAACTCTATCCCTAAAAGACAGGCTCAAATAACTAGATTTTACTTCATTATCAACATTTACTTTCAAACACAAAAAGAAAATCGTAAGCCCTATGTACTCTGGAAAGCGAAAAAAGCTTCCTGAGCACTCAGACTATTGGTCCCAGCTTGACCCACACAAAAAACATGCCTTCTGATGGCATCAACCAATTCCCAGTGAAGGGAGTGATGTAGCGACCTCTCTTGCATTTCAGGGCCATTAGTTTTTCTGTCAGCTGCCTGCATGATCCATTCACAAGCCATAAATCAAGTAGACACATGATACAGTACAGAAACAAATTTTTCTTCTCTTCCCTCTTTTTTTCCTTTTATATCTCATGCAGCAAATGTTCAAACAGGATGCTACTGACACTTAAGAAATGTGTTATCTACAATACACTAAAAAACTTTTTGTTGATGACTAAAGGCAAAAATGATAATCTACAAAAATTTCAACTTGGGCAAAAAGTTACTTAAATTCAAAAAATTTTAATTTCTATAGCTATGTTAGGGTCTCTTTAACATAGTGAACTAAACTTTTATCTGCATACACTATATAATTTAATGGATGACAAGTGTTTGCAAGAATTTCTCAGCCTCTTGAATTGCAATAATCTTTCCAAGAACAGAAAATGTTATTTTCTACTATAGCCTAGGGACCAGAGTATTTAATTTTTACATTTACATTAAGGGAAATGCTGACAGAGAAGTTCCAGTTCACCCTTCACTCAGATTCCCCTAACACTTTATATAATCTTAGCAAAGTTAGTGAAACTAATGTAGTCACACTCCCATTCACTAATCTACAGATCTCATTTTACCAGACTGGTCACCAATGTATCTGGAGTAAGCAAGCCCAGTACCTTCATTATGCCCCCAACTTGTAGGAACCTCTAAAAAGACAGTTCAAGGGTATTTGAGTAGTATCAGTTTGGGGCAAATACAAAAAGAAAATGTACATGAATTTGAGTGAACTTGGGTTAAAAACCTAAGAGTAGATTATATACCATCAGGAATACACGTAACAATATAGTAATAGTCAATTTTCCGAAGATAGACATAGAAACCACACTTTACACCACATGCAGACATTAACTCAAAATGATGAAAAATCAAAATGCAAGAGTTAAAACTGTAAATCTTGGGGGGGAAATAGGAATACATCTTTGTGATGCTGGATTAGGCAATGGCTTCTCAGATACAATGATAAAAGAATAAGAAAAGAAAAGGTGCTATACAGAACTGCATCGAAATATAAAACTATCTAAAAGGACACTACAAAGAAAATGAAAACATAATTCACAGAATTAAAATTTCCAAAACATGGAGACATATGTTTAGAATAAAGAAATTTTTAAAACTCTGCAATTAAGTTTTTTTTTTAAATAGACAAGGAATCTGAACATCTCTCAAAAAAAAAATACAAGTGGACAGTAAGAACATGAAAAGATACTCATCATTAGTCACTGAGGAATTGCAAATGAAAAACACAAGATACCATTTTTAATCAGTATGATGACTTAAAGTAAAAAATGTTAGGAAATTCAGTATCTCTAGAAAGATGAATCATAATCAGTATGTTTAGATGATTTACATTTAACATTATTAATATGAGTAGAATAATCTACCATCTTGCTTACTACTGCTTACTGCCCCATTCACTTTTCCACCCCACTTCTGTTTCTATGTTTAACTATGCTAGCTGAACATGTTTTTATGCTTCTATTGTGTTAATACTATTGTTTCATTATTGGTTTATCATTTATATGTTGAGATATGACATGTAACAGCTTTAGGTGTATAAAAGCATAATGACTGATAAATATATATGTTGCAAAATTATTAACACAGTAAGTTAACATTCATTACCATATATATATAAGTCACGATTTTTGTGATGACAACCTTTAAGATCTCTCTCAGAAACTTTCAAATGTACAATACATTGATTACAGTGGCTTTTAAAGAATGGTTTTAGCGGTTGTCCTAGGGTTTATAATATACACCTTTAATAAATCAGAGTTAAGTTTCAATTATACCAGTTAACACACAGTGTAATGATATGTTAACAGTATACTTCCTGCTGACCTCTGAGTTATTGTCATCAGTTTCACTATAAGGTATGTTCTAAATCCAAAATACATTTCTTATACTTTTGCTTTATGGTATTTGTTTCTCAGAGTAATTAAAAATTTTAAAAAATAAATAAAATTAGAAAATTTCACATTTACCTCCATCTATTCCATTTATAGCTGATTTATATACATCTAAGTTACTATCATGTACTTCATGCCTTCCAAATGAAGAACTTTCTTAATATTTTTGAAAATGTAGGGCTGATGACAATGAATTCTGTCATCTGTGAGAAAGAACTACTCTGATGAAGTATCTCTCCATTTGTGAAGGATTCTTTTTGCTAACTTTTTCAATTTTGGGTTGAAAAATTCTTTTTAAATTAAAATTTACATTAAAGTACACTAAAATTTACATTAAAATGTAATGAACACTTCAGTAACTCCAACATTTTATCCTCAATTTTCAGTAATTTAAGTGATATGCCTACATATTTTACTACCATCTGTTTACTACCTAGCACTTTCTCTGAGTTTTTTTGTATCTTTGATATACCAGCTCTCATTAATTTTGGAAAATTCTTGGCCACTTGCTCTTCTATTCCATTCTGTCTTCTGAGATTTTAATTAGTATTCAAACCATTTGACATTATCTCAGTGGATGTTCTTACAGTTTTTCACGCTTTCATTGCTGCAGTTGTTTAGATAATTTGTATTAACTCTAGTTTGCAGATTTTTTTTCCTTGATCATGTCAAGTGTACTTAATGAGTTTACTCAAGGTCTGTTACTGTGCTCTTCATTTCTAGAACTTTTATTGGCTTTTAATATGTCTCTCTCCACTGAAAAACCTACCTAGTCATGAATTCTGCCAGCCTTTTTCATCAGAAGTCGATGTATTAGTTATTATAAATATATTCCTAAGAATTTGCTTCTTCCCTGGTCTCTACACTGTGTTGCTTTTCTTTGCTTTTCATGTTTCAGAATTTTTTTGAAAGCAGGATATCCTCTGTAAGACAGCTGAGACTAAGGTAAATTGTTTATGTGCCTGGCTGTGGGTACACCTTTCCTGCTGGTAGGCCTTCAGTGTGGAAATTGAGTCATTCTATTTTCTGAACATGACCATGTTTGTTGATACTACTGTTACCTCTAGGCACCAGAGATTTAAATTCCTCTAGTGATACCTTATGTTCAGAGACTTGTCCTCAAGATCTGCTCAGTTTTCAGGTGCCCCTTTATGGTACACCTGAGATGATCTGTCTGCCTTCATACTCTTGCAGCTCTCATGGAATGTCAGAAACCTGTTACTCCATATCTGTTAGCGCACATGAAGTGGGATGCTATAAGCACTGTGTTCCTTGGTTTCTGGGAGGTGACCCTCTCAGAGTTCCTGCCCATTACCCTGTATTAAAGTAGTCTGGGTCCAGCACTAGTCCTGCCCACTTACCTGGGGGTATAGAAAAGCTTTCCTTCTGGCTCTCTTCCCATCAGTTTAAGGATTTTGTCTCATAGGAGATAGGGAGAAATAAGAATTTAAGCCAGGCTTCATGTCTTTCCTGAAACACCACCACCTCTAAGTCTGCCAGTGAGAACAGTACTACTGCTTTAGCATCTTTTTTTTAAGAATCCAGTGAAGTTGATGGAGAAGAGTCTGTAAGAGGGTACAAATTTCCATTTATTTGCAGCCCCCAGAGGCTCGATATTCTCTTGTTAATCCACACTAAGCCTTTAGCAGCTCATTAAAAAAATTTAACTGAAAGTCAGGCACGGTGGCCATGCTGTACACTTCAGCCTGTGAAGAGCTGGGGCTAGGGATCGTGGTTCGAATCCCACTCGGGGCAACACAGCGAGACTAGTCCCAAAAAATAGCTGGGCATGGTGGTGCACGGCTATAATCCCAGCTATCTGGGAAGCTGAGGCTGGGGATTGCTTGAGTCTGTGGTACCCCTGGCAATGTGAGCCTGCAGTTTCATGGGCAAAAAATAGCAAGACTTAGTCTCAAAAAAAATAAATAAAAAATAAAAAATCTACATGTGAGAAAAGTCAAATTTCCAACTCAGCAATAAAACTACTTTCCTAAGTCCAAGGAAGCATGCATAATTATTGCTTAAAATAAACATAATTTTACAAGTGAGATTTACCATAGCTATTGAAGGAAGTATGCCACAAAAAACAAAACAAAAAAACAAACAAACAAAAAAAAAACGGCTGGCATTTTTTAATATGAATTGTTAATTTTATTTATTTATTTATTTATTTATTTTTTTTTTTTTTGAGACTAGGTCTCGTTATTTTGCCCTGGGAAACACAGGTTCACACTGCCTGGGGTAACACGAACTCAGGCAATACCCAGCCTCAGCTTCCCAGGTAGCTGGGATTACAGGTGCACACCACCACGCACAGCTATATTTTTTTTTTGAGACTAGGTCTCACTATGTTGCCCCAAGAGAATCTCAAACCCGCGGACTCAGGAGATTCCTAGTCTCGGCCTCGCTTTGTTGGCTGCAATTAAAGTCACAAGCCACCATGCCTGGTCCTGAATTGTTAAATTCTAATATATAAAATTTATAGATTTATTTAGAATAGATATTACATGACTTAAATGCATTATAATTATGTATTTGTCTAAATAACAGAAAAGTAAAGAGAATAAAAGTGCAAATGATAAAGGCATCTCTTATCCTGTGGTAAATTTGATTCAATAAATTTTTTACTAAACCCCTATACAGCAGAAATATAAAACTTAAGTTCCTTGAAGACTGAAAACACTACTTTGACTTTCTGACATGTTGCAACACAATTACAGAGACAGTAATACCTGAAAGAATAGTACAGTAATGGTCTGGAAAGCTGTATATTAAATATGGCACCAAAGAGAATATATCATTGTAATTTTTCAAGATGCAGCAACTGAAGAAACATTGAAAGAAAACTGAAACAATTCCTTTTGCTAAAAAAAAGTTATGAACTATTTTCAGAGGAAAATCCAAAAATACAAACTCTTCAATTTTTTTCTTTCAATAAAACATTTCTACTTTAATCCCTGCTTTTCATCATTTCAATACAACTGCAGTACTTAAATATTACACCTACTACATAACTATATTAGAGCTGCATAAATAAAGATGAATATTAAAAGGTAGGGCCTAATTTTACAGCAGGATTTCATAGGAACCCAAATTTAATTACTTTCTATTGTTATGTGGGCACAGAAAATGTTGAGTTGGCTAGAGCAGTAATAGCCTGTTTTTCCTCATGTTATAAAAATCTTGGTAAGGAACTGTAAATTAAAACCAAGATAATTATCTTTATTTTCATGAGGCTGATAAAATCAACTAAAAACTTCCAGTAATGATGATGTAAGGATATGGATACCTTCTGACATTTCTGTGATGGAGTAAAGTAGTGCAAAAAAATTGGGGCAAACTTTAAGATGAGCAATAATTAGGTAAGGTGCTGAAAATATTTAAATATGCCTTATTTTTTGACCTAGCAACTCAAAGGAAACTACATTAAAGAGCTAGTCAGACAAGTGTACATATTTTTATGTAACAATTGAGTATTATTTATAAGATCACTGCAAATGTGGCTCTAGTCTTACAAATTGTTTCTTTGCTCTCTAACCAAATGTAAAACAATAGGCCCACAATAATCAGATAACTAAGTTAACCAGCTAAGAAATATTAAAATAACTTATTTCACAGGAATATTTCTTATTCTGTAGTCCAGCAAATGTGAGTTCAAACCACTATTAAGAAAATAAAATCCAAAATCTCTTCCATGCCTTAGTTTCTCAGTCTTTACAGTTCTCTACCTGAACCTTCTCTCCATATATACACACATGCTACTTTTGCCTGTGGAACAGAAGGCTCACATTGCCTGGGGTACCACAGACTCAAGCAATCCCCAGCCTCAACTTCCCAGGTAGCTGGGATTACAGGCGCACATCACCACGCCCAGCTATTTTTTTGGAATTAGGTCTCACTACGTGCCCCTGGCAAACCGCGATCCCTGGCCCCAGCTGTGGCTACCTAGGCTGCCACCTACAGGCATGCACCACCATGCCTGGCCCAACGCCCACACTCTTGATATAATCTGTAATCATTTTTATTCTGTATACTGTCTTCCATTTTTCCTCTGTAGAATAAAGGTAAATTAGTCTAGTGTATTTATTATTGTATCCATTATATGCTGTGAAATAATTGAGGCATACAACAGAATGCCAATAAATACTCGTTAAATAAATGGATTCATAAATTAAAAATTTTAGCAAAAAATCTCAGAAAATATTGACTGTCATATTTAAAAACTTGTTAAAACTATCCAAGATACAGAAACACAACTACACAACAAGCCATGAATGGATAAAGAGGAAGTACGTATACACAATGGAAAATGCATATAAATACAATAGAATACTATTCAATCATCAAAAAAAAAGCCATTTGTGACAATATGAATGAACCTTAAGGGAATTTTGCTAAGGAAATAAATTAGGAGGAAAAGAAAAATACCCTATGATTTCATTCACTTATGGAAATAAAGAAAACGAAAACAAACCTTTAGGTGGTTACCAGAGAGGACATAAGAAGGAAACAACAAGTAGAGGGGCTGATTAAGTTGGTGGTGAATGATGACTGGATAGTTAGTTGATAATGGTATAGTGAAAAAATGTACTCCTGGGAACTCTGTAATACACAGTACATTGTCACCTCAATTTAAAAAAGTCATTTAAATTAAAAAAAAAAAAGACCAAACTGCTAAAGTAACAAGACTGAAGCTGATAAAACTTTACCTGTAAGTGTAATCAAACTGCTTAAAGATTTAAAAAAAAACCTTTCTCTATAAAGAACCAAAACAATTATACAGTTCCAAACAAATAATGAGAATACTCATAAAAGCAGTAAATATAAAATAATTCATAACTCATTCAAAAATTTAAAACCAATGATATGCTATCTACAAAAGATACCAAAAACAAAAGAAAGCCAACAAAGTAAATAAATAGGCAAATTATGTCAGTTTAAGAAAAATAAAATAATGACAGCAATGTGACACAGAGGACTCAACATAAAATAATATCAAGCTAAATTAAGAGGAACAGTTTGTAATGATTATTGATACAATCCTTAAAACTATGACTATCAATAACATTTGTACCCAAATACTCTGCTGGAAAGTATACAAAGCAGTAACTAAAAGAAGTACAGGCAAAATTAACAAAAAAAATAAAAGCAATGGAAGATTTTATTTTTTTCTCAGATAAAGTAGTCAAAAAAAGCATTTATAACTCCTTTTATAATGGGGGAGGGGTGCGGTGGGATAGTTCTCTTGCTGTCCTTACTAGTGAAGGAATATAATGAGATGGCAAGAATTTAAGCCAACGAAGGTCATATAGAATGGCAAATAAATAAAAACATGTAATAATATTAGGAATAGAAATATAGGTAAATACAATAGAAATAATGGTATCCATGGAAAGAGTTACACAAAGCTTAACAATGGCAAATATAAGGATAACTGCTAAGTACAACATATACTCCTGAAATTTCTTCAACAAAGTATTATCAAGAAATTCTAGTTTCAACTACTCAGAGCCACTGCAGTCTTTTTGCTATCAAACACTTGCCTCAACTTAAACATGTTTATAGAACACAATTGCTATACTATGCTGCCATCTGTAGAGTTGACTTAATACTAAAAGTAATCAAAGATGCATGTTGTTTCTTGAAAGTGCAAAGATAAATGTTAGCGAAACTAGTTGTATACTACACAGGGAAGCTTGGAAACAAAAGTCCTTGACAATGCTTCAAGTTGAAAATACATATGAGACAGCAGTTAGAAGCATTTAGTTTAGTAATATGGCAAAAATATCATAAGAATATAAAAAAAATCAATTAGGAATTGCCACAAAAGGCAGGCATTGAAACTAGAGAAAAAAGCACATCAGCTTTTTTTGTTTTGTTTTGTTTCATTTTATTTTTATTTTTTTTTTATTTATATATAAATTTCACAACATTGTGATCTCAAGGATTTGCCTCCCACACACCTCTCCCCTCTCCCCCCTCCCTTCCCCTCCCTTCCCCCCCCTTTCCCTCCTGCTCAAAGTTGTGCACTTCAGTTTGGTGCTTAGTACATCAACTTTTTATTATAAGATCTTAACTATTTGAACATGTGATACATTTTTTAATACTGCAAATTTTTTTCAAATGGCCTACGTATTCCTAAGAATAAAAGAATCAGTTGTTAGTTTGAAATCTGAAAGGAGCTTAAAAATTTTAAAAGATAAAAGATATATTTTAAAAGCAAGAAATCTGACAATAATGAACACTTACATAAAATCAAAATCCTACACATAGGCTATCTGTATATTTTAAAAGCTCAATAAGAAGTTACCACACCTTTTTTTTTTTGAGACTAGGTTTCACACTATGTTGCCCGGGGTTGCGTGGGGTAGTCCTGATCCCACACTCAAGCAACCCCCCGCCTCAGCCTCCCAGGCAGCTGGGATTACAGGTGCCTGCCACAGCACCCGGCTGCTTTTTCAAGAACCACATCTTGCTATTTTATTTAATGTTATATAAAATACAGCTGCCAGATAGAGAAAAAAAACTTACTATTTTATGTCTAACACTGCTACTCTATTTACTTTCTAAACTGTGAGAACACTTTACTGTGAGTCTGCAATACTTTTGAAATTTTCAATACTTTTGAAATTTTCAATACTTTTGAAACTAATGTTCAATTCTTACTATTTTACAACTTCAAAATCACTACAAATCTAAAGAAAACATCACATTTGCTTAAAGGAGATTACACTTAAATAGCAAGGAAATTTCTAAGATTAAACCCTTTTTTTTAAAGTTATTTTGCATGACAAATACTGATAAAGTATTAAAAAATAAATCCAAAATACAGGAACCATACATTCAGTAAATACCTCAACATATAGTCTAACCTTTGACTCTATAATTGCAAGAAAGAAAAAAATAATTTATTTTTCATCAAATTTAAAAATCAAAGCTTCCTAAGTAATTTTATACTTGATCTTAGCCAAAAGGCCGAGAAGTGATGAGCTTCCTAAGTAATTTTAAAGTTATCTATCACTAACAAGTTTTGTCCTTTTTCCCACCCTCCAACAACTTTCATATCAGGATATGAAATCATATTTGTAAATTAACAGAAATTTAAAAATAAAAAATACTTGAAAACAGTTGACCTATAAAAATAAGAAATTATGGACTTCTATAACCATAAGTACAAAGACAACCTAAAGATTATTTAAATTATGTTTCTTATTTATTTATTCATTTACTTGTTTACTTAGTTATTTATTTTTAGAGACTAGGTCTCACTATGATGCCTGGGGTAATCCTGAACCCACAGACTCAAGTGATCCCTAGCCTCAGCCTCCCAGGTAGCCACTGTGCCCGGCTCACATTTCATATTTAACTAGTCAACAATGTTATAGATGTAGTTGACAGATGAAAATTGCAGTAAAAAAATCATATTATAATTATTATCAATTTTGTCACCTTAAATTTGTAATGTAAGCAGGGCACGGTGGCGCATGCCTGTAATCCCAGCTACCTGGGAGGCTAAGGCTAGGAATCACTTGAGTTCGCAGGTTCAAGACAACCCAGGGCAACATAACAAGACCTATTCTCTTAAAAAAAAAAAAAATTGCAATATACATTGCAAACATAGGAAATTCATATACAAATATCCTTACCTTCATCCACAGAAAACTGACAGCTCTTATCATTGAAGAAAAGAACTTTCTTCTTATCAGGGCGATTTACACATAGTATTTGGTCCCCTAAAGCCTTAAAGATAAGAAAACTTTTTTCAGTCAACTACAAATTATCTCACCAAAAAAATTTTTTTTACGGCAAAGGACTCCCATTTCTTTTAACCCTAAATGTACCATCAGGCTCCACTAGACATAATTTCAGTTGAATTTCAATTTTGAACATTCTATGTTTAAGGATATTTTAAGCATTCTAAGCAACACTCTACTGGGCACTCTTTTTTAAGGATATTTCAAAACTTTTATTCTTAAAGGTTTTCCAAAGGTGAAAAAAAAGAAAACTTACATTTACTTTTAAAAAATTAGTAATAATAAAAAAATTCAACCTATGTTGTTATTACTATTTGGATTCATTGGTTCCTTTTATTAATTTAGGATATATCACAGGATCTTCACCTTCCTACTTTTTCTCTACTTTGAAATACTTCATTACTTACCCATCATTGCACACCAATTACTTTTTTTTTTTTTTTTGAGACTAGGTCTCGCTACTTTTGCCCGTGGAACCGCAGGCTCTCGTTGCCCGGGGTACCACGGACTCAAGCCATCCCCAGCCTCAGCTTCCCAGGTAGCTGGGATTACAGGCGTGCGCCACCACGCCCAGCTGTTTTTTTGAACCAGGTCTCACGACGGGCCCCAGGCGGGACTCGAACCGCGATCCCTGGCCCCAGCCGCTTCATAGGCTGAAGCTTACAAGCACGAGCCACCGTGCCCGGCCTTTCACCAATTACTTCTAATTATCCACTTAAATACTTGAAATAACAGAAAAATGACTAAACCACCTCAAAGCATGATATAACAAGGAAATAAAAACAGACATTCTTCAGTTTTAGCATACTGCACAAAGTACTATTTTTCAAAAGGACATAAGCCAGTAAATTAATTTGTTGTCTTTCAGCTTTCACTGACTACAGTTGTGAATTCAATTTTTCATTTTTTTATTATTCAGAACAATGATAAGAAACTGACCTAAGTAATAGCACTATTACTGATGATCAAAATGGGGATGTAAAAAGACTAATAGCAGTATTCCACATGAATGATGTAATTCATCATAGAAATAGTCTCAAACTGTATATCCTTAGATGACAATACTGGATATAATCTCAACCTTACAAATCAATGACTTCCCAGTACAGCATCTATCAAATCACTATGTTGTATATCTAAAACTATACAATATTGTTGATTATATCTTATTAAAACTAGAAGGAAAAAAACGAATAAACAACATACTTCAAGGACAAAAGGAAATAAAGTGCTTTGGTTTAGTTATTCAATACTAAAGACTTTATCAGACAATATTGTGTGGTAAGAACCTTTATTATCTCATTTTACTAAGACAACGTTAAGAAAGTATTCTTTTTTATAGATTTACCAATTGCACTTGACAAAGACATTTGCTGTGTTAAATAATTAAAATGTGTAATAGAGTTGTTTTCACCATTTATTTATTATGTAATTTATTCATCATAATGAATCAAACAAAATTCACTGAATCCAAGTGAGTAATGGCAATGACTACGTATGCAAAGTAAAAGAACCTGAAAGATAGCACTAAAAGAAATTAAAGGCACAAGTAGGTGGAAAAACCATTCATGTTCATGGATTAAAAAACATTAAGATGTCAGTAATGTGTACAGATTCAATGTAATTCAGATAAAGTAATGTATACAGATTCAATGTTATCCCTATCAAAATTGCAATATTACTTTTTCGAGAAATAGAAAAAGCCACCCTAAATTAATATTGAATCTCGGCTGCGCACGGTGGCTCGTGCTTGTAAGCTTCAGCCTATGAAGTGGCCAGGACTAGGGATCGCAGTTCAAGTCCCGCCTGGGGCCCATAGCGAGACCTAGTTCCAAAAAAAATAGCTGGGCGTGGTGGCGCGCGCCTGTCATCCCAGCTACCTGGGAAGCTGACGCTGGGGATTGCTCGAGTCTGTGGTACCCCGGGCAAAAAGAGCCTGGGGTTCCACGGGCAAAAATAACAAGACCTAGTCTCAAAAAAAAAAAAAAAAGAAAGAAAAAAAAATAATAATAATATTGAATCTCAAGGGAAGCCAAAGAGCAAACCAATCTTAAAAAAACACGAACCTGGAGGCCTAAAACTTCCTGATTTCAAAATATATTCCAGAAGATTTTGGGGAAATGACAAAGTAGGAAGCATCTGTCTCCCAAAGAATCTGTCTCCCAAAATAGACAATTAGACTGGCAGAATCTGTATAACTATTTTGAAGCTCTAGAGTCTACAGAAAACTTGCAGCTTCCAAGGAAAAACTTAGAAAACATCAATGAATAAATAGGACACTGAAAAACCCTATAAGCAGGGAATATTAGAAAGTAATCATGTTTGCCAAGGGAAAGGTTCAGAAAGGACCTGGAAAGAATTTAAGTTTATAACAATAGGCAACATATTTGATACATATATAAATATATAGATATAAATATATTTAATAGTGAGAAACAAGACAAGGCTATCCACTGTGAGGTACTAGAAAACAGACACATGGGTCTCTAGTTCCTAGCACAGAGATCCTAACACACTTATAATCTTGTAAGTTTAAGAAGACTAGAAGCATCTTAATGTTCTAATTAAGTGGCTCTGGGTGGGATCTTGGAGGGCCCCTAAATAAGGTGTGGTCATCAAAGAGATAAAGCATTAATTAAAGGTTGAAATTATTTACTCCACCTCCCCCCCCAATTTTCTAGAGAAGAAAAGACAAACCTTGAAAGCTGACCATATATCTGAGGTATGCAGGGAAGGAAAAGGTGAGGGGGGTAAAAGAAAAGGGGGGAAGAGAATAAAATAAAGGGAAGATGATAGTAGAGAATGAGTACTTGGGTGGTGGGAAATTATGGTGACTATGGCTAAGAGAAGTCACATATTGTCCAAAAACTATCAATTTAAGAAAAAAGTACATTTAAAAAATAAAAACTACAGAGCATGTGATTTTAAAAAAGAAAAAACAATATATGGATATTGACATCAGGTCATTTTGAAATAAGTAATACACCTAATATTAATGTTACAGATAGTAAAAATAAAAAGTAAACCTGCTTACAGGTTAGAATCAATTAGCAATTATGAAAAGAAGAATGAGTAACAAATTTAATCTGGAAATGTAAACTTAGTATGACTTTTACCGATAACTCTTTTAAATCAACAGTTTTGTGTTTTCCACCTCTGGTTTTCCTGGTTAACAAGATCTACCAGTGTTGTTGAAACAGCTCTCAGAAACAAACATAACTTATCAGAAAAACACTACTATCTTTGATAAAAATTTACAGAAATACTCTAAAGAATCAATCTTCATATAACATAGAAGGGAGCTGTAAAAGTTAACATTAAAAATTGCAACACCTTGTCCTGCTCTGAAGCACAAGGCGCAAATTTCAAATTAACTGGCTTACCACAACCCCATGAGAGAGGCTTTAAAAGTAAATAAAGATTTATGTGTATTTTTTTACAACCACAAAGACATTATTAATAAATTTTATGAAAGCAAAGAAAGAAAAGGGATGTTACCTTAACAGCTTTTTGGGAATTTGGCAATGCTTCCTCTATATCTTCTAAAAGAATTCCTCCTAAGCCTCGTTGGTCATGATTATCTAAGAGTCTTAGTAGAGATTTCTTATCTTTCACCTTGTACTTGGGTTTGAAGGCATACTTCCCATCTATTACTTCAATTTTTGGATTATTGACTAAAGCCTGTAACAGTGACACAATTTGGATATACTAAGAAAAGGAAACATCACATTTGCATTCTTAAATCTTACTAATCATATTAAAAATAATACCCAATATGGTGGCAAATTAAAAACACCTTATAAATATAAATATTAACTAGCAGATCTAAAGATACTGGAAATCCAGGATTCAAAACAGTGGTAGAGATCAGCATGGTGCTCACTATTGGAGTAAATAATTTTATCCCAATAGTGTTCTGCAGAAAACTCTACCCGTATTTCTCTAGAAGACAGTAAAAGAACAAAAATGCCTACTAATATTAATAGACAAAGTGAACTGGGAATTGCCTAGCCCACCCTCAAGTATAGTTTATAGCATTTTGGCATTATGCTGTGAGAAACATTACCCTAGAATGAATCCATCAATATTCAGTCAACCCCACCGAGTATCAACGGGCACTATCAGCTGTGGAAGGAATTAAAAAGGACCAGACTAGCGCATATAAAAAATTTACCTATAAATGTCAGCTTGAGAATGAAACTGAGTAGGAATGCAGGAATTATGACTATAATTATCTTCCTAGTCAGTTCTGTTGTACAGCTAATATCAGAAAGAAAGCTCTGCAAGAAAGAGCAACCCTGGCCGGGCACGGTGGCTCGTGCTTGTAAGCTTCAGCCTATGAAGCGTCTGGGGCTTAGGGATCGCGATTCGAGTCCCGCCTGGGGCCCGTAGTGAGACCTAGTTCCAAAAAAATAGCTGGGCGTGGTGGTGCGCGCCTGTCATCCCAGCTACCCGGGAAGCTGAGGCTGGGGATCGCTTGAGTCTGTGGTACCCCGGGCAACCAGAGCCTGTGGTTCCACAGGCAAAAATAGCAAGACCTAGTCTCAAAAAAAAAAAAAAAGAAAGAAAGAGCAACCCTATTTCCTTCTGCAGTTGTCACCCTGACCCTAAAAAGAGGAGAAAAAAACACAGAAAGAAGAAAGGAGGGAGAAAAGAATAGTAATAAAAAATAATCTTTAATGTCAGTAATCAATGAAATTCCAAGATTAGGTAAAGTAATAAAATATAAATATGGATTAGCACCATCTGTGAAACACTAATATAGAAAAAGCTACAGTGAATTTATTGTCTTATATTATGAAAATCAAAACTTTAATTTGCTTGGTAAAATGAGTAATTTTTTTTTTTTAGGAATTTTTTTATTCAGTCTTTAAAAACACCACTGGTCCTCAAAAGTAGTCTTCTTGTTATTTCACACTAAACAAAAAAAAAAAAAAAAAGGAAAAATATCTAAAGTTTCAAAATTTCCAAGTTTCCCTAGTAACTGGGGTTTTTTGGTTTTTTTTCCCCCAATGTTATGCATAATATACAATGCTCACAATTATTTTTCCAAGTAACGTGGTAGAGACAGTCACATTACTACCAAGTCATAGTAACAGTAGTAGTATAAAGTTACCTAGTAACAGTAGTAGTATAAAGTTACCTAGCTTAACAAAAATATACTGCTATCCCTGTAATACCTCATGCTTCAAATGTCCTGAAACACATAAAACCAACACAACTTACCAGCACATACATTATAAATTTAGCAATTAAAAATAAAACTTTTTAGTTTTCACTTTTTTATAACCCTGATAAAGCTAGCAACACCGTGATAAAATTAGCAGCACATACATGCCCAGATTTATTATTTAGCAATTATTATTCTGTAAAAACTTAAATGGCTTGATGTGACTGACTTCAAGTTTTATGCTCAAATCTAACACTTTGAAGTAGACACATAAGGTTATGTGACAACTAATAAATCTATCAAATTTGTGTGAATGTTTTGAAAAGACATTATACTAGTTCAAGAAAAAATAAAAATTATATTTCACTTTATTAAAAGTACTAATTATAGAAAATATCTCATGGTAATCAACTTATTTTTTAATATATTTTAAGCCCAGTATTACCTCAGTCATTAGCCACTGTTTCTGCTTGAGTCCAATATCTAAATGTTGTGTTTCATCCAAAATTTCTTCTAAAGTTAGGGGGTGTGTATCTCCATGCTGATGCCGTGTCTATTCAGAGAAATTATGAGAATTGTAAACTATTAGATGAGTTACATAATTTGAGTTACATAATTGTTACAAGTAAATGCTTTTTGTGGGTTTTTTTTTTTTTTGAGTCCAGGTCTCACTATTTTGCTTGGGGAACCTCAGGCTCACGTTGCCCGGGGTACCACAGTCAAAAGCGATCCCCAGCCTCAGCTTCCCAGGTAGCTGGGATTACAGGCACCACTCCCAGCTATCTTTTGGAGGACTAGGTCTTTCTGTGTAGCCCCGGGTAGGACTTGAATCACGATCCCCAGTTCCCACCATGGTTTCCTAGGCTGCCGCTTACAGGCACACACCACCATGGCCAGCATAAATGCTTCTTTTCAAGAGCTTAGAGCACCTATAATTGAAAACAGCACAAATATAGTGATATAGAGAATATATTAATAACTCTAAAAACTTGTAGTACTCAAAGTCAGGAATACAGAGATTACAGTAAAAGAGAGGCTTAATGATCTTAAAACATTTAAGGAATACCTTCTCTCATACTGCTAATAAGAATGGAAACTGATACAACTCCTAGGAAGAGCAATTTAACAATATAAATACACAAACTCTTTGATCCAGCAATATTTTTTTATTCAGCAATTTATTTCCTGGTATTGACTCAATAGATACACCACAACGCAGAAGAGATATGATCACTACAATACTGTTGGTAAAAGGTAAACCAGAAAAAACCAAAAGTAATTATTAATAGAGGTCTGATTCAGGACATCCGATTTCCAAAATTATCACGTGTTCTCTATTCTGTCTCTGATCAATCCTTTCACTCCCCCACCCCAACCTCCTGACTACACTTCATTTAAAATTAAAAAAAAAAAAAAACAAATAAATATCTTGTAAATATTGTATCTATACATGGCTATTAGACTAAATTTGAAATAATATTTCAAATCACTTTATAGAAAACAATAAAAGATATTCAGACATGTGACACATTTTCAATCATTGCTTTCAGACACCAAAAACGTTTTATTTATTTATTTATTTATTAAGACTAGGTCTCGCTATTTTCACCCATGGAACTGCAGGCTCACGTTGTCTGGGGTACCACGGACTCAAGCAATCCCCAGCCTCAGCTTCCCAGGTAGCTGGGATTACAGGTGCACGCCACCACACCCAGCTATTTTTTTGGAACTAGGTCTCGCTACGTTGCCCCAAGCGGGACTCAAAAACCACAATCCCCTGTCCCCGCTACAGCTTCCTACACTGCTGCCTACAGGCATGCACCAGCATACCCAGCTATTTTTTAATTTTTTCAGAGACCAGGTCTTACTATGTTGCCCAAGGTAGTCCTGAACTCACAGGCTCAAGTGATTCCTAGCCTCAGTCTCCCAGGCAGCTGGGATTACAGGTACATGCTACCACACCCAGCTAATTTTTTAAGACTAGGTCTTTCTATGTTGCTTGGGGTAGTCTCAAACCCATGGACTCAAGTGATTCCTAGCTTCCACCTCCCAAGGCTGGGATTAAATGCCCACACCACCATGCCTGGCTCAATTTTTTAAATAAATTTAAATATTTACCAGTTTTCTCAATTTATAATTTTTAATTTTGTGCAAAAGATTATAATATACAAGATACATCAGAACCACCAGTACACAAACAGAAACATCTTAAAGATGAACAAATAAATTGTAGATATACAGTGTTTTACAATATTTTGCTTATTTCAGATGTATGCACATTTTAAATATATGGATCTTAAAGTTCATAGCCAACATCAGAACAAATAAAAGAGCTGGGCACGGTGGTGCGCTCTAGTAACCCCAGATATTTGGTAGGCAGAGGCTAGGAATCACTTGAGTCTGCAGGTTCCAGACTACCCCGGACAACATAGCGAGGCCTAGACTCAAAAAAAAATAGCCAGAATTGTTGGTGCGTGCCTGTAATCCCAGCTACCTGGGAGGCTGAGGCTAGGGATCATTTGAGTTCGTGGGTTCAGGACTACCCAGCAACATAGCAAGACCTACCTAGTCTCTTTAAAAATAAATTAATTTTAAAAAATTTAAAAATTTTTTAAAAAGTTTAGGATAGCTTTACTTGTCTAAGGTAGCAAAATCAAGTCTTCCAGAATAATTATTCCATCCCATGGTCTCTACTCTGGTTACTAACAAACCTAAATTTTCTTAAAATTACATTTTCTTAAAATTTAATCCGAAAAACTGAAAATTTTTAATTCTTTATTACAATCAAATATACAATCAATTATAAACTTATCAAAAGGTTCAGTTAATCTGGAAATATAAGCAAAGAATGAATATAGCTCAAGAAAATAATAACACTAGCCCTAGTTTTATTGGTTGTTTTTTAATTTAAAATAAATGGGATTTGTGGAATCAAAACAAACTCAGACAGAAGACTCAACATGAAAGTCTACTCATTTTCACTGAGCAATGAAAACAAGAAGCCAAAAATACAGCTATCAGGCTGTCAAGTGAAAAGCTCTTACAACAAAATGATATCAGCAATAAGAGACATAAATCTCAAAAACCAAAAAAATTGCTTATTTCTTGTTCCTAGATCAAGAATTAAGAATGATAAAACTGGAGTACTTATTGAGAATAAATAATACATAACAGCAGCTAGATTTTCAGATTTCTGTGAAGAGATACTACTTTATCTTTGTTCCTTTCTAAGTATAGGATACTTTTCTGGTATGTTATATAATTTTATTTCACTATTTTTTTCTTGCAGGTTTGTTACTTATTTTTGTACACTGACCTCTAAATTAGTGAACTTATTATATATTTAATTCCAGTAATTTGCATATTCACTTAGATCTTCTATATACTTAATCATGCCATCTATAATTTACTTCTTTCTTTCCAATTCTCTATGTCTTCTTTATTTTTCCTGCTTTACTGAACTGGGTAGAGCTTCCAGTGAAATATAAAGGCTTGTCTTGCTGTTTTCTGAAATTAGGAAAAGCACGATTTCACCATTAGTATCTAGCTCTGTGGATACTATCACAAGGTTTCTTAACCTGCATTTCATAGAGCCCTAGAGTTCCTGCTAAGTTGTCAACAAGAACTATCACAGGAAATTATAACTATAAAAATTAGCCACATTTTTTGGTTTTAGTTTTTAATTTTTTTATTACATCATTTATTATTTTATTTTTTTATTACATCATTTATTTTATTATTATCATCATTGTTATCTACCCTGGGGTTCCTACCACCTTATCACCCATGAACCATAGTCTTATTAGTCTTTTGTGCCCTTTCCACCCCAGATTTTCCCCCTTACCCCTCTCATGCTCTGTGTTTCAATTTTGCTAAAATTTCATCTACGGCGATACCACCCTGAACGCGCCCGATCTCATCAATTTTGCTAAAATTTAGTTTTAAACTTTTCTTCTCTGTTTGATTATTTGTTTTTCCTTTGCCCCTCATATAAGTGAGACCATTCAGTATTACTCTTTTTCGGCCGGGCACAGTGGCTCGTGCCCGTAAGCTTCAGCCTATGCGCGGCCGGGGCTAGAAATAGTGGTTCAAGTCCCGCCTGGGGCCCGTAGCGAGACCTAGTTCCAAAAAAATAGCTGGGCGTGGTGATGCGCGCCTGTAATCCTGTAATCCTCAGCTACCTGGGAAGCTGAGGCTGGGGATTGCTTGAGTCTGTGGTACCCCGGGCAATGAGAGCCTGGGGTTCCACCGGCAAAAATAGTGAGACCTAGTCTCAAAAAAAAAAAAAAAAAACAGTATTACTCTTTTTCTTTCTGGCTTATTTCTGCTAGCATGCTAGCTTCATCCATACTGCTGTATACTGCTGCAAATGACATGTTTGTCTTTTTTATTGAATAGTATTCCATCGTGTATACGTACCACAGCTTTCTGTACCATTTATCTATTTTGGGGAGTTTGGGTTGCTTCCATATCCTGGCTATTGTAAATAGTGCTGCAACAAACATCCGGGTACAGGTGTCTTTGGATTAGAGTTTTGTAACTTTTGGATAAATTCCTAGAAATGGTATTGCTGGATCAAATGGGAGTTTCATTTTTAGCAGTTTAAGGATTCTCCACACAGCTTTCCATAGTGGTTCCATCAGCTCTTAACTGCATGTTATGCTGTTAAGTGAGACCTGAGCAATTACTAAACAACCATGCTAATGAGTTCGCTGGAAGTCATTTTAGCATCAAATGACAGTGTGCAAGTAAGGCTATTATCACGTGGCTGAACCTATGATCTGTTTTTGATGAAACAGGGAGAGGGCACTTTATATTATATATTATACATATGTATACTATACATAGTATATAATAAAATACATCACACATTATACAATACATAAACTCTGTATTATACAAATGGGAGCATGTTACCAACTCCGGTCCAAGTTACCTCCCAATTTTCTCTTCTACAGCACAAACTGGTTTATGGAAGTAAATATACTGTGTTATCATAGGAAATCTTAAGAAAATATTGATTCAAAACAAGGAATTTTCACATACCAGGTCTCAAC
Source organism: Uropsilus gracilis (assembly GCA_004024945.1). Classification (NCBI taxonomy): domain Eukaryota; kingdom Metazoa; phylum Chordata; class Mammalia; order Eulipotyphla; family Talpidae; genus Uropsilus; species Uropsilus gracilis. Next base: position 31,757 of record PVHY01005570.1, read on the forward strand.
TGCCCCCTGCTGCTTTGCTCTTGTACATATTATAAAATGTGGATCATGTAGGAATAAAAATGTTATGAAAAGCTCAAACTTGGTCATGTTCTGAGTTGAGGATTATTATCTACAGTTTTGTCATTGGTATGTTTTAAACAGGTGTGATAACAAAGATTGACAACTTCTAAAGATGAGATTTATGACAAAAGAGGATCCCTAAGCCTAGACTGGTGAACAAATATGTTAATAATATTTTGAGCCATTTCAATGCACCAATGCAACAAAAATTACGGAGGGGAGGGGAGGGGAGGGGCCTCTACCATTAAAATGAAAACTATTAATCAATGCTTTCACAATGGGCTAGTAATCCCAAGGTGCCCTGTTCCATTGTGTATGTCTATAGCAAACAACTTCAAGATTGAGTAAAACTGAATACACTCGAATTTTAATTAGTCACTGCACAAGTCAAAGTATTTGTTATTTTAAAGTCATTGGATTCCAAACCAAGAATAAACTTTTTGTCAAAAAAAATCTGCATTCAATAAAAGGGCCCAGAGGAAGCAAGTTATTATTCTTACTACCCAAGAAAGGGAAAAAAGGGAGGAGGAAATCACTACTGGTGGGAACTTAATGTCAAATGATACTGATAAAAGTTGCACAGTATGAAAAATCAAAAAGGTTCTACTAGTTCAGGCTGATAAATGAATGACATGTTAAAGAAATGTGCTGATACATGAGAAACAACTGTCAATCTAGGTTGACAAATCAATAGAATTTCACCAATAAATGCCATGTAGTATCATGTGTACAATTTTCAAAGAATTTCAAGAAAACGTCTTTGCTGCAAAGACCTGCCACAACCAAGAAAAGGGTAGAATATAGTTAGTGCGCTTTCTTCAAATCTGGAAATACAGTTCTGTATTGGAGGAACAGTACTGGTATCCTCATTGATGTCTTCCTCAAGGCTGACTGTGGCCCAGTGCAAAGTTTTATTATCTCTTATGGCTAAAAAAAAAATTTGTCACAAAATTTTGCTTTCTTCAGAGAAGTACTAGTATCAAAAAAAACCCTTGAAAATTAAATGAAAAAATGCTATGAATCATGCAATAAAAATGATTTGCTTTATTATAAACAAAGACATTTAAGTGTACTTAAGCAGATAAATATGCTACTACACACAGAAAACCAAAAGTTTCTAAAAAAAAAAAAGTTTTTGAAAGAGTATTTATGCTGAAAGGTGAATTATAGAACTGCCTTAAAGAAATAACAGGTTTACCTTACTGAGTGCTTTGTAAATAATGACTGGAAAAGCTAACTTTCTTGAACATTTTTTAATTATATGAACTGAGAAAGTTTGTGCAAGGCTCTAGAAAAAAATACTTTGACTTTAGGTGACAGCACTTCCGGATTCCAAAGGAAAATAGAATCGTTAGAAAAATCAAGTGGCAGAAGGAAATCTTGTATAGTACTTTGGATTTGAGGATGAGGAAAGATACCAAATTTCACTCAAGCACTGGTGAAAACCATTTGAAACTAATCAATATCTTCCCTACCTTTCAACACAAATGTAAGCATGGGTGAAGGACCCTATCTCTGAATCTTCATTTGAGAACAAGTTACCTACGTGGATATGGTTAAAAAATAGTAAGTAGAAAAATTTTAATAGGGAAAACTCACATTAACTAGATTTACCTCATGATCATTTCACAATATATGTACATACTGATCATTGTTATATATTTGAAAAATGACATCATCTCAATTATATCACAATTTTTTTTTTAAATGGAATTTACCTACAGTGCTAACTTGCATCAAAATTGATAGACTTTCTGAGGAGGAGAAACCACACACACAGAAAAAGTGAATAGACTAAATAAACTTGATGCAAAATACAAAGAAAACTATCATCCTCTACCCAAAAGAACAACTACAATTATTATTAATGCATCACTTGCTGATTAGGTAACATACACAAGCTAAAAGTATATTAAAGCAGGGGTAGAGGCAGGGTGAGTCCTTTGTCTCCATGTGGCCTAGGGGATGGGTGTGGGGCTATCTGTGCATGAGGTCTCAGTCAGGGGAGAGGAATGTAAAGCTAATCTCTATATGGTCACCTCTACATGGTCAGACTTGACTACTCCAGAGTGTCAGGCCAGAAGTATGAGCTGGGTACCCCAACACAACCTGTATTCCCAGCTATCTGGGAGGCTGAGATTGGGGATTGCTTGAGTCCGTGGCAGCCCAGGCAACGAGTCTACGGTTCCCTAGGCAATACAGCAAGACCTAGTCTCAAAAAAAAAACAAAAACCAAAAAACCCTGGACACAGTCATCGCCTGGAGGTAAACCCAAAAAGAGCGGGGTTGGAACCAGGAGAGAAAAGATTGAGATCAGCTGGTATGACAACTACCTATCATATGATCTCCATCTACAATATCTCCAGGGGCTGGGGGACCAAACCCCTGGTACAGAGCTGCATGCAAATGAGGCTTCCTCCCTTTTTCAACTGGAGAGGGTTTAAACATCAGAGATGTGACTGGGGTTTCAGAGCAGGATTGGAAGGACAGTAAGACAAGAGGAGACTGAGATTGGACTGACCAGCTGCTATAGTCTGTTTCCAGTGGGGAACTTCCCCACAAATAATGACTGGGAGTTGGTTTCCCAATGTCACAATTATTAAGGCTCAGAAGCAGCATCATGTGACAGTTCTCAGAATGGGTAAGAATCAGTGTGAATGAGAAGGCTTGCAGACAAGAGATCACACTGATCTGGAGTAAACAAGTCTTTTATACCACAGGCAGTTTGAAAATCTAGTCCATATACCTGTCCTCAAAGAGGTTCTTGAAGTATTCTGCTTGCTACCTGTCTCACAGTTGCTACTGGGAATCTAAGTAGCCTAGTCTGCTGTGGTTCAGGAGCACAGGTCCTCACCCAGGAAAAGGACAAGGTTCCACGAAAAAGACAAAGCCCATGGGCCAATCACTAATCTACAGCTTGCAGCAAGGGAGAGTTGGACTGATCTGAGCAGGGGAGGGAGACACAGGGGAGCAGGATGATGGTATGTGGGTGGATTACCGGTGGGTCACAAATAAGAGGAAAAATATTCAAAGATGACCAACAATGGAAGAAAATTATAAACTTTAAAAATAAAGAACAAAAAAATGAAAATAAAGATATTTACAAGGGTTTTTTAAGGCTTAAAACTTACCTGAAGGGTTTTTTAAGACTGATCTAAAGGCTCATCTACTACTAAAAAAAACCTTGCTTCTGCTACCAATTTGCTGCATTTTTTAAATCATAATTGAGTACTAAATGTTATCAAAGTTTTTCTGTACCTAACAAGATCCTAAGATTTTCTTTTATATTCTGTTAATGTGACTTATGTTAGTTGATTTTAAATATTACCATTCCTATTCTTTTAGAATAAACTCTGTTTCATCACAACATATTATCCTTATGAGTAGATTCAATTTGTATGTTTTTAAAGATTTTTACAATGTATTTGTGAGGAGAAAAAAAGCATGTAATTTAAATACTTTATTTTAAACTAAAAATTAATTCAGGTTCCTAAACCCAGCCCTACTAACAACAGAGTTTTGAAGAGGAGTCAGGTACTTAATTTCTCAGGATGAATTGTTGGAATTAAATTCAAAATTAAACCAAACTTAGCCAATTTTTCAGAATGTTTTACATAACTGAGATATACCCACATTAAGGAGATAATAGTGAAAGCAAGAGAAAAGCCAATCTATTGAAAGCTAAGTACAGAGGAAGAGTGCTCCATCTGGAGAAAGTAGTATCCTTTAGAAGGGATTTTCAAGATAATTGAGTGCCTTTTCTTAAGATTTACTCTTTAAAGCAATAAAATTTGTCTTACATTAACTTTCTATAAAAATCCTTCTAAAAAAGGATAAAACTATCTTCTTGAATTATGCTCAGTGAAATAATCAGAAAAATATCAGATGGTTTCATTTGTAGGAGAGATACAGGGATAATGGTCAGAAGACTAAACACTAGCAGGCAAATTATAGATCCGAGACAAATGCTACCCAATAACTACTAACAAAAACTTCCTATGAACTATTTTAGTTTAGATGTGCATTATTTAATGTGGTACTTAATACTATTTTGTCAAATCATGCAATTTTTATTTTAAAATTTCAGCCTATCTTCTAAATGGTTTAATAGTTCTCCCTTTAAAAAAGTCATATGCCATGAAACCAATCTGTTTTTCTGCAGTAGGTATCCTTTTCCATCATTACCTTAAAAAAAAATCCATGCAGTTATTTCTGAAATATTTTTTATTTATACGTAAAAGCTGAGTATCAGAGATTAGAAGAGCAAGCACACAAATTTAGAAAAGGAATAGCATACCTTCAACCATAATGCTCACTTCATATTCTATTAATTTATAGTGATGCAATGTAACACAAGAGCAAATGTTTTCTTAATTATAAAAGTAAACTGTGAAATTTTTATTATAAAAATCAATTCTATTTGATGCATATAATTTCAATGTTATTATTTTAGTGCCTTTTAGTATGCATTCTATATTTCTCAGTAGTTGTACATAATTGCATTGGCAAAGGTGTACTGAATTAATATTTCTGTTTTCTCCATCACTTCTGAATATATCAATCAGATTAAAATAAGTACCTGTAAAAGGAATAAGGGAGAACTGATAATATTAAATGTCTGCTAAATCATGATAAAGAGTTCTTGATATACTTTCTAGAAACGAAGAAAGTAAATGGTAAAGATATAGGTAACAAATCCTTTGGCAAGTTAGAGTTCCCATTCTTGTGTCTCGAGCAAAACTGAATGAGAACCTATTATCGTCAACAGACAAAAACTTCAGATAAATTACTGAGTGATTTGGGGCATGTAACTAAGGGAGTTTTTGTTATCACAAACTTCCATTAGAATGAACTGATGTTCATTTTTTTATGTGAACTTTTATTTCTCAGCACTCAAATCCACAAAATCTAAAACTGAAAGAAATTAAGCTGGGCACAGTGGCATGTGCCTGTAAACGACAGCTTATGGAGTCGCAGTGGGGTCTGGGGATCATGGTTCAAGACCTGCCTGGGGCAACATAGCGAGACCTAGTCTCAAAAAATAGCTGGGCGTGGTGGCGGTCTCCTATAATCCTAGCTACCAGGGAAGCTAAGGCTGGGGACTACTCGAGTCCGTGGTACCACAGGCAACGTGAGCCTGCGGATCCATGGGCAAAAATAGCGAGACCTAGTCTCAAAATTGAAAGAAATTGATGCCAAATTCTGTTTCATTCTATCAATAAATAATATATACCTCCAGATATAAGAACCACTGAAGGAAAAGAGTCAGACCCATTATACATGGATTTAAAAAGTACATTTTTATTAAGACTTTAACATATGTATGTTATTCGTCTCAACTCTGTACTAATTATACTAACACGTTATGCCAGAGGTATTTTTAGTATATAGAGTTCAGTGGACTACGGTAAAAGATTACCAGTACTTTGGTGTGGTAACATACATTTGAAAGGTATGGACCTATCCCCCTAAACTATACATAGTATGGTAAATCAATATTATTACCTCAATAAATAATTTCAAAAAACAAAATTAAAGAGTTCTATAGTCACAAGGAAACACACTCACACTTTTTTGGTTTTTTTGAGACAAGGTCTAGCTATGTTGCCCGGGGTAGTCCTGATCCTGCGGACAAAAGCAATCGCCAGTCTTGGCCTTCCAGGTAGCTGGGATTACAAGCGCCGGCCACCGCGCCTGGCTGCTTTTTTCAAGAACAGGTCTCACTATGTTGCCTGGGGTAGTCTTGAACCCATGAACTCAAGCAAATCCCTGGTCTCTTGCCTCTCAGCACTTGGATTACAGGCACACGCCACCACACCTGGCTAGGAAACATTTTTAATTTCAATTCATATACATGTTATTGTGGCAATTATGTTTGACTGATGATCACTAAAAAAGTTAAAAACAAAAATATGCAACATTATGAAAATTCAATGGAACTGAAAGAACAGACATATACATTAGTTCAAAGAAAAAACCTAAAATTTCTAACCAATAAAATTTGTTTTTTATATTTTCAATTACTATTATTTCAAATCTCTTAAATTTAAAGTAGTGTATTTTATTGAAATATAACAGTATTACAGAAAATCCGTTCTGTATGATTAAACTTCAGCTGAAAACCTGCAATCATCAATTTAATTATTTGAGTATACTGTAAAGTATCAATTTGTCACTAAAAATAAGAATAGTTGACAGTTTTTTCAAAATTGTTTCAGGGAACATGAGTAAAAACTGGACAATTACTGTCCTATCGAAATAAAAAACTAAGGATTATATAGGTCAGTGAAGACAGCAGGAGAGCAAAATCATGACTCACAGTCTTGAAAGCATACTGGGTATTCCCACTATTCATGCTATTCTAGGTTTTAATAACTGTTTACCATGAGGGGTGATGGACGGATGGAATGAATATGTCAAAGCATATATTTTGACATGGAAAATTAAAACAGATTTCAACTAGAAATCAAGTGAAAATCAGCAAATTCAGACATAGTCAAAACAGCAAGAGTCTTAAATTACAAAACAAAAGCCTCTCCATAAAACATTTATATTATAGGCAGTAGTTGAATCTGAAATAATAACAAATACAGCTCTTTTCAAGAACACAACTGGTAACTAAATCAGAAGATGACTGTGGCAGAAGGGGCAAATTAGCCAGGTATGGTGGCGCATGCCTGTAAGCAGCAGCCTAAGAAGCTGCAGCTGGGGCCAGGGATCATGGTTTGAGTCCTGCTGGGGGCATGTAGTGAGATCTAGTTCCAAAAAAAATATAGCTGGGCGTGGTGGCGCACACCTATAATCCCAGCTACCTGGGAAACTGAGGCTGGAGATTGCTTGAGTCTGTTTTACCCCGGGCAACGTGAGCCTGCAGTTCCACAGACAAAAATAGTGAGACCGTGAGACCTAGTCTCCAAAAAAAAAAAGGTGGGGGGAATAAGAAATTGCTTAGCCATGGTAACTATATTTCATTGTGAAAAATGAAGTTATGATTCAGTCATAAAACCAAAATGCCATTATCATCAAAACTACTTCAAAAAAGAAAAAAATCTTCCACCAAACATTAAATTCATTTTTTGTGTGTAAGTTCAATCCTTTTCTAAGATCCTGTCATTCTCTAATTTTCTCCCCCAAGATATAGAAAAACCATCACCACCATCTGCCTGAACTATGTAGTTTTTACTTTTTACATCAGTGGAATATCCTATAAATTAATCACACCATTCCATTGTTTTTGCCAGCAGCTACTAAGAGGTAAATGCCTCAATAATGTTCACTAAATTCTATTAAGTGAAAGTGAGATTAAATGTGCTCTTGAATTAGCATAAATTAAACATACTTAGGTGAATTACTATAGTGCTAACTTAACAGAATGCAAAATGTATGAAACATTAAATATTTTTACCTTCACAGAAGTATGACAAACTGCATATATTGAAAAAATACACTTTGATAAATTCATACAAATTTTCTTTTAAAATTCTAATCCTCTTCTTCTGTTAAAAGGCTAAAACAATTTTTGTAAACTGAGAAAAGTACTTACTTTCATGTAATTCACAATCTTAGCAAGAACGCCAAACTTATATCCAGAGCTTCCTGATAGTGCTTTCAAGTTAAATGATCCATTGCTATGATCTGGAAATGAGGTTCAAACAATTACATTTCATATTAGATGTGATTATGACTTTTAAGCCGTAAAACTTTTAACGCTAGTAAAATATTTCTTGTTTGACTTTTTTCTATCTAGTAAATTTTGTCCTGTAAAACTTTGGTGAGGAACACAAAAAAATTTTGAGTGTACAGAAAACCATCAAATTTTTCACTCAGGATAGGAACAAGAACACAACTCAAAAAGCATTCAAATATATTTCTATGTATCTTACCATTTTCCTCAGCTGTGTGGTAAGATCTCCTCTGTGATTAGCAGAGTTTTTTTAAAAAAGATGATACAAATCTCAATTTGACTCACACTCTAACAAATTTAAAACCATGACTGGATTACTGGCCGGGCACGGTGGCTCGTGATTGTAAGCTTCAGCCTATGAAGCGGCCAGGGCTAGGGATCGCGGTTCGAGTCCCACCTGGGGCCTGTAGCGAGACCTAGTTCCAAAAAATAGCTGGGCGTGGTGGCGCGTGCCTGTCATCCCAGCTACCTGAGAAGCGGAGCGGAGGCTGGGGATTGCTTGAGTCTGTGATACCCCGGGCAACGAGAGCCTGCGGTTCCACGGGCAAAAATAGCGAGACCTAGTCTCGAAAAAAAAAAAAGTATGACTGGATTACTTATGAGGAATAAAAAAGTAAATTTATCAATTATTACATCAATTTCTTCTTACCAACTTATGTTAGAATTAACCATAAAAATGACACCATAACTATTTTAAAGTAAACTTCCAAAATATGTTATTAAAAATATAAGCACTATCATTGTACAAACAAGATACAACTTAAAAAGAATGATAGCATGAAAGAAGCAATCTGTACAAAAAATAATTTGAACATCATTGTTTTTTGTTTGTTTGTTTGTTTGTTTGAGACTAGGTCTCGCTATCATTGTTTTTTGTTTGTTTGTTTGTTTGTTTGTTTGTTTGAGACTAGGTCTCGCTATTTTTGCCCGTGGAACCGCAGGCTCTCATTGCCTGGACTCAAGCAATCCCCAGCCTCAGCTTCCCAGGTAGCTGGGATTACAGGTGCACGCCACCACACCCAGCTATTTTTTTGGAACTAGGTCTTGCTACGGGCCCCAGGCGGGACTCGAACCGCGATCCCTAGTCCCGGCCGCTTCACAGGCTGAAGCTTACAGGCACGAGCCACCATGCCCAGCCTGAACATTATTTTGTTGCATACTTATAAACAGAAATCCTGCTGTTACTATTGCATCACAAATGTATTCCATTAGTCATAGTGAAAACAATTTAAAAATTATAAATACTAGAACATTTCAAAAATACACATTCTATTATTAACAAGAATCAGTACCAAGTACTGTAAGTTTCCCAAGCACTTGATTCACAAAGAAGCATTTAAATAAAAGAGGAACTCAATCTCTGACACCAATTATTACCTGGGTAATAATTTAAACAAAGAGCCGGCCATGGTGGCACATGGCTTAATTCCCAGCCTAGGATGGGAGGCTGAGACTGGGAATCACTTGAGTCTGCAGGTTCAAGACCCGCCCGGGACAACACAGTGAGTCCTAGTCTCAAAAAATAGCTGGGTATGGTGGTGCGTGCCTGTAATTCCAGCTACCTGGGAGGCTGAGGATGGGGGTAACTTGAGTGCAGGGTGCCCCGGGCAACATAGCAAGACCTAGCCTCAAAGAATGAATGAATGAATGCATGCATTAGAACCACAAATCAAATGTAACAATTGTCAGCGACCCAAAAAACAGCTTCTAAGTGGCATTTGATATTACTGAATACTTTATTGAATATATTTTTTGAGACTGCATGCAAAATTTTTCCTCAAAAATAATTTTCCTACAATTCGACAATAAATTAGTGCATTAAAGTCTACTTTATTATTTTTTCAAAATAACAAAATTAAAAATGCCTTAATTATGGACACAGTCCCCAAAATTACATGGATGTTTCTTATTGCAACTAGACATTCAAATTATGTTAAGATGGTGACACTAGCATTAAAAAAATGACTATGCAAAAGTAAAAAAAAATCACTTTCAGAAAGGAAAGGTCACATTTTATATGATCCCATTGATCTGAATTGTCCAGAAGAGGAAAATGCATAAAGACAGAAAGTAGAATAGTGGTTGTAGGGGCTGTAGGAAGGATAGAATGGGAAGTGACAGCTTTAAAGAAAGAAAAAAAAAAAAAAAAAAGAAAGATACCTTACAGTATAGTTTCACACTATTTCAATTATATTCACTTTGAGTTGATTTTTGTACAGTGAACATAGTCTAATTTCATTCAACTTGCAAGAGGTTTTCCTTGTTTCAGTGTATATTCTCTGCTCCTTTGTCACAGATTAGTTGAGAATATATGTGTAGTTTTGATTCTGGGATTTTAATTCAATTTCATTGGGCTGTGTGTCTGTTTTGTACCAGTACCATGCTGTTATTGTTAGGACTTTGTAGTATAGTTTGAAGCCTGGGAGTGTAATATATTCATTCTTTCTCTTTTTAGTCAGGGGGTTTTAGTTTTTAGTTTTTTGTGATTCCATATGAATTTCAGCACTATCTGTTCCATTTCTTTGAAGAATGTCATTAAGATTTGTATTGGGATTGCAATCAATCTTTAAATTGCTTCGGTTAGAATGGCCATTTTGATATTTTGATTCAAAACTCAAAATTCTGATCCATGAGCAGGGAATGTTTTTCCATTTCTTTGTGTTTTCTATTGCTCTTAATATTTTATATTTTTCCTTGTAAAAGCCTTTCACCTCCTTTGGTAGGCTTATTCACAGGCATTCATTTTTGGGGGTACAACTGTAAATAGGATAGTTTTCTTAATTTCTTTCTCCTTAGAGGAAGAGGATTGTCTGCATATAGGGAAGCTACTGATTTTTGTGTAAGATTCTGTAACCTACTTCACTGGTTGTTTTAGTTTTTCCACAGATCTTTAAGGGCTCTATGTAATATCATATCACATGCTAATAATGATAGCTTCTTATTTCAATTATAAAATGAAATATGATTCCTAGTCCCAGAGTGTTCAGGGGACACACACACACACACACACACACACACACACACACAATAGTAACTAACATTTATTGAATGCTTAATTTCCCAGACTCCATACTGAATATTTAATCCCTCCCAAAAATCCCACCTAGGAGGTATTATTGTTCCCTTTGAAACACAGAAAAACTAGTGGCAAGACTGCCATGCTGCCCTGTATAAGAATTACAATCTAGCCTTTAATACAAATTCACAAATGCAATTTAATGTTTTCTTATTTTAACTTTAGTAAAATAATAAAGTTTATTCTACACCACTAGTCAACTAACAACACTATGAAAAACATAATTATGTTAAGACGAAGCACAGTATAATTGCTCGACCATAAATCATATAGTTTTGTTTAGCATGGACTCTCCAGCATTTAACTCAACGTGAGACATAGCAAATACTCAATGAATAAAAGCTGAATGAATAGACACAGTAAGAATATTTTCAAGTACCCCTCTATGACCTCAGAAACTATACGCTGATTTGTCTGTAATTTTAAAAAATGAGTCCATACAGCATTTAACCAGTCTGTTATTTTTTTACCCCCACCCACCCAGTCAGTTATTATAATAGCCACTCCCATATTGCTTACATCACAACTTTAAATAATATACAATAAGTAACATTCTATCTTTAAACATCCAACATCCACTCTTCTACCATTTACATCTCAGATGGCTTTTTTAAATAAGAGTGCACCCACCAAAACTAACTCTCTCCTAACACATCAAGCTGGAAATCTTGCTTTCAGTACCTTAGAGCTTCTCAAAAATCCAATGCAAATGATGACTTTTGACATCAAAATTTATATAATGAACAGTATTGAGAAGAAAAAGAAAATTTCATTTATGAGAATTTATGCAACTTCCTGGAGGCAGTAATAAGCTGGTAAATGTGAGCTGCTTGTTTCCTAGGTAACTAACCTCTTTTGATACTATCTTCCAGTCCTCACATTGAAATATTTACTGAAGGAAGTGAGATTTTGTAGTTGATTTCTTAATGTTTATCAGTGTGTTACTATCTACACATTCCTATATAGTAATTCAGCTTAGAAACAAAAGCGAAAAAGAGTGGTGTGGGGGTGATAGTTGATATCCCAGATAGCACTATTCAAGTTTATGAATGATTTACTCCTAAGGGTGCAGGACTTAATGCAAATGAACGTAGAGGAAACTGTCAGCTGCACTATGGTTCAACCAATAGAAGCACAGCTCCATCTTGGCTGTGCACTAGACTGCATTACAATTAGACGACACCATCGCTTCAACAGCAACCTTTCAGACAAGAGGTAGGTTTTCATCATCTTTTTCATTTAGTAATGCATGTCCTTACAATGCAGCATGAAAATATTTTACCATAAAAACCAAGCAGAAAGCTTTGTTTCTTGTGAAAACCAAATTTCATTGCTTGGTAGGATTTTATTTGAAAATATGAAAGGTGTCTTGCGTTATTTGATAAGCACCTTTACCAGTGATGTTTTAATGGAAAATTCATGGCATTTTCTTGAACTTAATCTATATCCAGACCTTAGAGTAAACCATAAGCACTGGATGTAAAGTGGTTACTTGCTAATTTCATTTTCTCTGAGCAATTTTCATTTTAGCAGTATCATCTGTCTTAACAAAGGATTTTTCTTAAAGAAAAACCTAGACTAGCAACAAAGCCTGGACCGAAGCTTTCTGATTATAAGTGCAAATTACACTGGCTGATAAAAAGCAATTACATATTTTAAAAGGTCTGTTATATTTTAACAAATATGAGAAAATAGTACAAAATTGTTTTTTGACTTCATGTGCAAAAACAGAATTTTGAGGAATTATCACAATTATGATTTCTATACAAAAATAAAAACCATAAAGATATAACTATGTAGGCTGCACTAGCCTATAAAGAGATGTTTTTACTGCTTCAGACTTTTCTAACATTTTAATTGAAATAATTCCTTGTGGTGAAATGTTAATGCTTATATTACTGCAATATACATAATAATCCATGCTATTAAATGAAAATCTTAATCTTTTATGTTTATGATATAAAGATATATATTTAATCAAAGTATCTAATATAATGCTAAAGTTTTGATCCTCAAATGAAAGTCTTTTTTTTAAGCTACATTTTAAAATTATAATATATCATAAGAAAAATTAGTTAAGGGAGAAAGCATGGCACCTTTTGAGGTATTATGATTACTTTTCATGGCTAAGAACAATCACTCATGTCTACTAAAATTAGTTATCAAGTGCTGACCAAATTTCTAATGTTGTAATATTCAAGCGAAAATATCATTGCCTATGCATACCAACCTAAAGTTTCAATTTCTGCCCTTTCTTTATTGGAAAATCTGTACTTTAAAGGATTTTTCATAATATTTAATTCCTTCTATTTTTTAGCATCATTCAGCTAACAAAGTATCCTATGAAGGTGTATTAGAGTGCTCCAATTTAGCATAATGGACTTAATTACCTAGAAAATATTCCTGCCTGTGATATAAAGTCCAAAAAAAAGTCTGACAAAATTAAAAATAACTTATAAAACAATTAGCTATAACTCATTTCAGTTAAACAAAACAAAAAGCCCTATCATATACATTGTTCTAACACTACAGTCTACATTTTGTTTATAATGTATTTATAGCTGCATTGCTCTTTCAACCAAATTGGAGACATGGACTATATCAGAGTTCCAGGCCTGAGTGAATTATTCCACATTTGAAGGCCATTATGATTAACTGATCATATTTCAAAGTGATATATTTAAAGGCACTGAAGAATACAATTCAAGGGCATTTATCATACACAGAGCAAAAGCAGTTTTACTTTGATCTGGCAACTCAAGGTTCCAATTCCTATATCCATAAATATTTCATTAACACTTTCTTAAAGGGAAAAGAAACGAAGGAAATATAGCTAAAATGATACAGTATAATACATATATGTGTAAGAAATATTCTTATCAAGTATCACATGTTATTTACGTAACACTTCCCATTCCAGTGATCCAGAAAAGTATAACAGGCTGTTCTTTCTCACTTTATTAACATTTTCTCTTATTCCTTTTAAGTTTGTTTACGGCATTTGCTTGCACAAATTTGCATTTTAATTTCAAATAGTCTCAGAATATGAGAAAAGACTAATAGTAAATATTTTTCTGCATGTCTAATTATGTCTAATCCATCAGAATGAAATTTATACTTTACCCTAAATTTAGCATAATTACTAGAGCTTTAGGGATAAAAACTATTCCACATGACATGGTTTACCTTTTTCAGATATGCCCAGAAACTAAGAGTGAATGTTTTGAATGGTTCATCAGTTATTAACACATTCACAAGTAGCAACCTGTCATCTTTCACAATATAAAGGTGACATGTATATACTTTCTTAGACTGCTTAGAAGCTTCCAGCAAAACATAAAAGTGCCCTTACATTGGTGTTTGATATTGCAGGGAAACAGGATTATGTAAGCAATAAGTGAAACTCTTAATTTTTATTTAAAATTACTATAATGATGTTTCTGACATCAATAATGAAACATTCTAAATTAGGTGGTATGAAACTACTATCCATAGTCATCAATGAAAGCATTAATTTACAAGCATATTTTTGTGTAGATAAAATATACTATATGATCAAGAGGAAATCAAGCCTAATTTCAATTTTTAAGAATTTATTAAATACTCAATAAATACATCAAATATACAACACAATAGCCAGAGGCAAGAGAAACTTTTGAAACACTGTTTTGGTTGTGAATAATATATTCAAATGATTCAAAAATTCAAATATAAAGTATATCTTGAGAAATCTCACAAACACCTCTGTAACTGCCACTCTTCAGTCAATCCCACAAATAATCACTGCTATTAGTTTCTTGATATTTCTCCCTTCAAGATTTTTGTGCAGACAGAAGCTATAAAATATATATTATTTTTCCCTTTTCTATAAGTACTACCTTGCACCTTGGTCTTTTCACTGAACAAATCCTAAGTCTTTCCATATCACTACAGTTACTTCATTTACACATAATGTTCAATTCTGTGTCTAAACTATACTAATATAGCCAGAAGAATAGTTCCCTGATACATGTAAGTTAACTTCAAATTACTGAATTTAACGGGTGCTTGCCTTCCCCTAGCATTTCCCTCTTCCTTCCTCCCCAAACCCTCTAAATTTTATAAGGATGAGGGGACCTGAAAATTTTAAAGTAGTTTGGTTGTAAACAGCATATTAATAAGTTCCTTAAACCAACTTTCTAATCAACTAGTTTCATTTTAAAACAGTTCCTTACATTATTAGTCTTTATACTTCTCCCTAATTTTAATACCAATACAGATTTTTAAAGAAACACAACCGAAACATGAAATATTAACTTGAGTATAATTTCAACCCAATATAAATTTTCTCTACAAGAAAATTTTTTACTGTTTGATCCAGGGAAACAGGATTATATCAGCAACACTTGAAACTTTTAATTTAAAATGGCTACAATGTTTCTGATCTCAATAATGAGACACTCTAAATTATCACTAATAAGGTGGACTAACCTAATTTGAGGTATAAAATGTGCCTCTACCACTCTCTTTTCCCTCCCTGTCATTACCCTGCAACCTGCAGTCGCTTTTTTTTTTTTTTTTTTTTGAGACTAGTTCTCTATTTTTGCCTGTGGAACCACAGGTTCACCTTACCCAGAGTACCACAGACTCAAGCAATCCCCAGCCTCAGCTTCCCAGAGAGCTGGGATTACAGGCGCATGCCACCACGCCCAGCTATGTTTTTGGAACTAGGTCTCGAACCGCGATCCCCAGTCCCAGTCACGCTCCATAGGCTGGCACTTACAGGTACAAGTCACCGTGCGCGGCCCTGCAATCACTTCTAATGCCAGAATTAGAAGTGAAACCCTCAGAAGAAATGTCTAGATTTTTGAAAGGAATTAGCTTGAAAAATAAAATCTTAATAGAGGTCTAGGGAATATTTTCATTAATGCTGAGAAGGGCCTAGGTTAGCCTAACTAAATATATTAACAAACCCATAAGCAATTCTGCCAAATCTTTACCTACTAAAAGGCACCACAAGGTGCTACTCTCCTCCACTTCCACTATTGACCATGCTTTTCAAAAAGGACCTGAAACTCATTCACAGGTAAGTAAAAATAAACAGCATTACCTCTCCCGGGAATATCAGGATTTTAGTAGAGCTGCTGCTGGGAACTGTAGAGGAAGGGCTGCCCCAGAAACTCCCATCATCCAGTTCCTCCTCTGTCCCACAGAGCTCGACCATGAATGCCAGGTGGTGCTGCCTATACTCCCCTGGGGGGCAAGTGCAGAGACCCCTGAATCCCATCCAGAGTAATGAACCCAGCAATGGATCTTTCACTTTTTAGTGTATGATGCTCGCTGTGCTAGCTAGCTTCACAGTATCTGGCTACCTACCCATATGGTACTTTAGGTATAAGAGCAGGAGGCAGAGGTCTCTGCTTCTTTCTGGTGAAAACTTGTATATCTGGCAATGAGCCCAAGGCCTCTAATGAGGTTTCCCAGGTCCCTGAACAGAGCTGAGAGATCACCCCTACTTGGTAGGTCCTGAAGCTGCTCTTCTATTACCACTGGGCTCTAGGTAACCTTGTGCTACAGGAAAAGAGTCATGACCCAAAGTGGGCAACAGTCACATCAACAAAGACAGTTCCCGCTGCTAATGAACCAAGTACTGGCACTGACTGTGGTTGGTCTCTAATGCAACGTCTTCAAGCATGGGGATTCCATATACCAGCAATCCTTTGCTGCCTGTCAAATGTTCATAGCAGCCAGTGCCATTATAAAACTCAAATTTGCTAGTTTCCTCATCCAGGTGCTGGCCAAGGAATCTAAGATGATTTTTGTGATGATGGGAAAGCTGGTGTTCAGCACACTACAGGCACTGGCCTTATCTCCTACGGGATCGATATGGTGGGAAAGATAGTCATGGTTCTCACTGCTCTCCTGCTTCAAGCATATGCTCAGAGTCATCTAAAACAACAGGAAACGAAAGCTATGCCAGTGGCATCCCCTACACAGAAGGTTTGAAAATGAAATGAAATAGGATCCTCTCATTTTACCGATTTTCCTCCCCTGCATTAACTTTTCAGAAGAGTTTGGCTCAAGGGCAAAACACACTCATTGTTGTTTCGTTTTTGTTTTTGTTTATGGATATTGCTAATGAGTTTTGCAGTTAGGGTGCAGAGGGCCCTAGAGGTATCCTTCGCTTTTCAAGTCACCCACTCTCTTACAGTCAGGATTCTTCAAAGAGCCCAGGGTACAGACATCCTCAAAGAAGGAGGTCTTAGATGATAGAGGCATCTTCTAAACTCTCTCTCTCCCAAATTCCCTAAAATCTGACCCTGGTGGCTCTGCCACCAACAGTTCCTATGTGCTTGTTCCCTACCTTGAATACTCATTCTTTCAGACTTCCTAGAGACTTGCATCTCTTACTCTGGAGAGAAAAAAAGCACAAAGCTGTTGTAGACTCAAATGCTGTTTTCCCAGGAGAAAGATAGTGCTGTGCTGGAGGAGGGAGGAAGTCAGTAGTCCAGCCCACCAGTGCCACCTTCTATACACTTTCAGATCACTAGACTCATGGAGCACCATCAGCCAGCTGCCTGGATGCAGTACTTCAGAGATGTAACTTTTAGTTCTTATAATTTCACTAATATTGCTTAAAAAAAATCTTAAAAAGGAGTTTTAACTGTACATTTTAGAAATATATGTGTATGTGTATTGACAGTGCTCTATTAGGAAGGCTGGGTCAATAGAGCTAACCTTTTGTCTCCATTTGAATCCACTTCTGGAGCCAGGCACAGTGGTTCATGCCTGTAAGCTTCAGCCTATGAAGAGGCCAGGGCTAGGGATCACGGTTCGAGTCCCTCCTGGGGCCCGTAGCAAGACCTAGTTCCAAAAAAATAGCTGGGTGTGGTGGCATGCACCTGTAATCCCAGCTACCTGGGAAGCTGAGGCTGGGAATTGCTTGAGTCTGTGGTAACCCAGGCAACAAGAGCCTGCGGTTCCACAGGCAAAAATAGCGAGACCTAGTCTCAAAAAATAAAATGAATCTGCTTCTATAAGTTACTAGGCTAGTTGTATACATGGTGATTAAGATCAGAGGCAACATCAGGACATTTATATACACACAACTACAAGAGCACCACTTATATTCTACATGAACGGTATCCTACAGAACATGATGAATGGTGGCACCCCTTGGGTTTGTGAAAAGTAGCAACCCTGCCTTCCATAAGAATGTGGTAAGAGAAATATTCAAACAGTGAAAGAGGTTAACTTTGAAAGGTTGAACATAGTTTGAAAAGAGTAATGCGTTACTCACATACCTGTATTCCAACCAATGTATTTTTATGTCCCATAACAGAAACAACTGACTCAGTTACTACTCATTAGTCTTGTTCCTCATTTGAATTATAAGAATCATGAAACCGAAGGATTTTAAATACCTCCAAATTAATTTAAATCTTTATTTCTGCCCTAAGCTCATTTACTTATCTGCCAAATAGAGAAAAAGACAAAGAAACCAAGTCCACCCAAACAAGGTGATAAGCAAATATGACTTATGATAAAAAGGAAAGTCCCTTAGAAAATATTATCAACTCCTAAAATTTTAAATTATATTTAGTAAGAAATCTACAAATCTTAAAACACATACTTGTTTAATAAACCATATATATTTAAAAAAATAATATATTATCATTCACATGGGACATTGGCATAAATACAGAATATATTCAAAAATACCATTCACGTTTTTATTCTGGCAGAAAATAAGGACTCATGTTGCCTATATATGACTAAAAATCTTTTTAGTGCTAAGATTTAAATCAACACATCTATAGTGTTTGGTCACATATATTCATTCTCTACCTTTTTACAGATTCAAAAGAGAAATACTGGAAGTGGACTTCATAAGAATGGCCTCCCTGAGCTCCAGCCTCTGGAATGAAACCACTACATCTGTTTATCAATACCTTGGTTTTCAAGTTCAAAAAATTTATCCTTTCCATGATAACTGGAACACTGCCTGCTTTGTCATTCTGCTTTTATTCATATTTACAGTGGTATCTCTAGTGGTCCTGGCCTTCCTCTATGAAGTACTTGACTGCTGTTGCTGTGTAAAAAACAAAACTGTGAAAGACTTGAAAAGTGAACCTAACCCTCTTAGAAGTATGATGGATAATATCAGAAAACGTGAAATTGAAGTGGTTTAGCACTCTACATAAGATGAACATCTCTGAAAGCAGTCTTCAACTTCTCATAAATAAGAATTTTCTGAGACCAACCATTTTCAATGGTTAAAAGGTTTCTACTGGAATGGAAAGATAAGTTAAATATGCATTCTGTGTGTGTGTTCTTTTCATTAGATACACGTAATTTCATAAACGTGAATAACTATCAGCCTCTATAAAATGACACTTCAAAAACTAGATAAAAGCAAAAGATAATATGGAAAACATGAATATGGCTTATATCATCTAAACAAATCAGATACACTATAAAGAGTACAACCCTCCGTATCTTTTGGTAATTTAAATGCTATTTAGAATACCTATTCAAATCCAAAGTAAAATATTTCCACTTTTAAGGTATTAAAGGCAGTGTTTTCTGAAGACAAGTTACACATTTTCAATGATTAAGTTTTATGTAGAATAAGCATGTGAAGGGGAGAGCTCATAATACTCAGAAAAGTCACAAATATAGCCACATGCCCACAAAATTAACTTAGTGTTTAATAAGAAAAACATGGTCTAAGAAGGGCCTGGCTATTTTTAAACTGAAACTTAATAGCATACTCTTAAACTGCATTTTTGAGCTGCTTGCTTATTCTTCTTCTAATATTCCCATTCTCAAGGGTTAACATTAGGAAAAAAGTCAGTGGATAAGATCATTCAACACTTGTTAGAAATATTAGTTTTATGCTTGAAATGCCAAGAACTGTACACATTTTATGAACATAAAACTAATTTGCTACTACTCACAAGCATACCAAAGCATGCTCTTATACACTACACTATACTGTCCTTATACTACTATACTGCCACTCCAAGAAATTAATTCAAAGGAAAAAAGTTCAAGATACAAAGATATTTACAGAAACATTAATTAACATAACAAATACTGGGAATAACTGACCCCTTAAATGCAGTACATCAACTTAACAGACAAAAGGGGACTGAAATTTATGGTAAAACAAAAAACATTTGAAATGTGAAGTGAAAATTTCCAAACATTTTAATTAAAATGATACAGTTTAGTCTGTGATATAATAAAACCTAAAAAGAACTGCAAAAAATAATATGGCTGGCATAATAAAGGGGACAGTCAGAGAACAGTGCTAGAGATAATAAAGAACTTCTTTTATATCTCCACCACTGCCAATAGCAAAAATTTGTCATTTTCAATTTAGAGAACCCTATCAGTCTAAAAATTTCTTTTTCACAAAATTTCTATTTCTTATTTTTCTAACATTAGAAATAAATACAACTAATGTAACCAACTTTCAAAGGACTGTGACATTTAACAACACAAGAGACACTGATAACTAGGCGTTATTCTGAGCACTATTAAAATATTTTAAATAACATTTTCATAAATAGTAAGTCCTTACTATTTATGTTTATTACAGTGCTATTTGCAAAATTAAGAAAGGGAAACAACTAAATGCTCCCAAAACAAATGCCTAGACCAAGAAATGTGAATACTACTCAGTGATCAATGGAATACTACTCAGTGATCAAAACATCATTGTGGCAACAAGGAATGATGCTGAAAGGGATTATGTTAAGTGGAAATAAGAGGGAAAAGTAAATATCAGATGGTTTCACTTTTATGCGGAATACAGAAATCGAAAAGGTTAGAAAAAGATAAAATATGCCAGTTGACCAGAGCTGAAGCATACAGCAGAGGAAGGGCAGGAAAAGGGTCAGAAAAATAGGAGAGGGAATAGTATAAAGGACTTTAGAGATAGATCACAGGTGCTTATGGAGATGGGACAAACAAGGGAACTACATATGAAAGGAGAAATCAAACACTTTAAATACTAACAAAGACGTAATATACTGAACAAATAAATGAGATTGGAGAAAGAAAAAAATGCTTATCATAGTAAAAACCATACAGGTCTTTTAATAACCACCTGTTTAATAATACATACTATCAACTTTTCCCTCTCTTATCCTGCAACTCATTTAGCCATTCAACAAATATACAGAGTGCTTCTATGTGAGAAAGATTAGGTGACAATGGCACACAAATAATCATGCAATTACATCATCAAGAACAGTAAGTGCTATTGGAATTCAACCTAGCCAGGCGTGGTGGTACGCGCCTGCTGTCCAAGCGCTGGGAGGAAAGAGGCTTGGGATTGCTCGAGTTCACAGACTTGAGACTACCCTGGGCAACATAGCAACACCTGGTTCTCAAAAAATCAGCCAGGTGTGGTGGCGGGTGCCTGTAATCCCAGCTACCTGGGAGGCTGGGGATCGCTTGAGTTTTGCAGTACACTAGGAAACAGCAAAACCTAGTCTCCAAAAAAGAAAAAAGGGAATTCAACCTAAGAATTGAATTAAGACTGGAAAAGTGGGACTTAATGACTTTTAAGTAAAAACCTAGAAGAGAAATAGAATTTAGAAAGAGATGGAAGGAGATAAGGAAAAAATGTTCCAAGAAGAGGAAAGAAGGAGCAAAAGAGAAGAAAGCAAGTTAGAGTAGTTACCAGTCAATTCCACTATGACAAGAACAGCAAGATATGAAGATGAGAGACTAGAACTAGGTAGGCTGCAGGGAAAGATGGACTTTATGTGAAAAGTTATGATTATCAGCCTTAATCAGAGTGACATCAGATTATGTTCAGAAAATATCAGTGGCTGCTTTACGAAAAACAGGAGAAAAACTAAACCAGTGGATTGGGTAAGCAGCGAATCTGATAATCCACAGTAACCTGTAGTGAGGTGATACAGGTTCTTCAGTGTTTATATCCAGTATTTCCAGCTCTCCTCTTTCTGAGCACATGGAAACATGGTAGGTAGGAATCTTGCAAGGCTACAGCCTTTTGACTAGGTCTGGTCAATGAATTATGAGTTAAAATGATGTATGTCATCTCAAGGTCAGCACATTAAACTGTGAAGGTAGGATCTCCAAGTTTCTTTTCCTCTGGCCCAGATATTAGGCACACTTGAGTATCAGTTTTCCATAGCCTGAACCTCAAGAGACTATAATAAACTGAGACCCACATCAACCTATGATAAATATGTGGTATGAAAGAGAAACAAATCTTTGTTCTTTTAAACTATTGAGACTTTAGGACTTTCCACAACATAGCTTATCCTACACTAGTATCTCCAAGGATAATCGTGTCCAATCAAAGTAGTCTACACAGGCTCTTCCTGTTACTAAACAAGAGCTGCTGTTTGTGAAAATTAAATTCCCTTCCCACTACCTATAGATAAAACTACAAAAGGCAGATATATTATTTTTAAGCAGACACAAGAGAACAGCTCTGAGTGAGACCATGCAAAAATTTAATAAAAGTTTTTAAAATTTTGTTCACGCTACGTTAATACAATATAAACTTCATTAGAATGAAAGATAATCAAGCTAAATTTATGTGGCATAAGAATCACAGGTCTACTTTGATAAAAAGATTAGCTATGCTTTAATATTAGCTAGTAAAAAAGCCTGAACATCTTATAATATTATAGAGAGTATTACTGCCACATTTTGAAGTAGTCAAATAATATCTGTTGTGACTTAAGTTGCACTGATCTTGTTTAAAAGATAACCGGATACAAAAAAACTAGAAACAAGGAATAAATAGTGAACACTGAAATGAAAATTATGTTTTTAATGAGAAAAATCAATGACATCAAAAGTTGGCATTTTGCAAAGATTAACAAAATTGACAAAACTTGACAAGAAAAAAACCACAAATTCCTAAAATTGAAAGTGAAAGAAGGGAGAGTATCACT
Organism: Uropsilus gracilis; assembly: GCA_004024945.1. Lineage (NCBI taxonomy): Eukaryota > Metazoa > Chordata > Mammalia > Eulipotyphla > Talpidae > Uropsilus > Uropsilus gracilis. The sequence continues at coordinate 54,504 of PVHY01005570.1, forward strand.
ATAGACTTTATAGAAATTAGAAGGACTATTAAGGGAATGGTTAGGAAGATTTTTGACAATTTTTGATGATGACATGGACAAACTCAAAAAAACCCACAAAACACCAAAGTAAACACAAGAAATAGTAAATCTGAATAGATTTCTAAGAAGAAATTCTTATAAAATTTTTTCCACAAAGGAAGACTTCACTAGTAAATTCTACCAAGCATTTAAAAAGTAATACCAAATCTGCACATATTTTTCCAGAAAATAAAATTCAAGTCATTGTGAGGCCAGATAATGCCCTGATAGGCATTAGAGGAAAAGAAAACCACAGGCCATATTCCTCATTCATGGAAACACAAAGTTTCTGCAAACTGAATTCCACAACAAATAAAACAAGTTATATATTATGGATGACCAAGATTTATATCAAGAATTCAAGGTTGGTTCAACATCTGAAAATTAATACATCATAGCAAAAAAAGAACACCATCTCAACAGAAGCAGATAAAACATCTTGATAATATGCATTATCCATTTTATAATTAAAAACACTCAACAAACTAGAAATGGAGAGGAACTTAATCAACCTAATAAAGAGCATCTAAAATACCTGCAACGCCATACAAAATGGTGAAAGACTGTCTTCCCCCTAAGTTCAGTAACAAAGATGTCCATTCTCATTACTTCTGTTCAGCATAAAAGCCAGATAACACAATCAAGACAAGTAAAAGGGAGCTGTATTAGAAAAGAAGAAAAACTGTTCACATTCAGAATAACAATCTTCTATGAGGAGCACCCTAAGGAATCCACATGGAAATCTAGAAGAAATAATAAACACATTCACCAAGTTCAGAATACAAGATCCATGTATAAAAATCTAATTTCTATATACTAGCAACAATCCAAAAATAAATTTCTTAAGAAAAAAATTCATTCACCTCAATATTAAAAAGAATAAATTTAACAAACAGTAAGACTCATTAAAAAAACATTGAAAGAAATTAAAAACAAAGATAGTCATGCTCATTTGTGAAGACTTAATAGTACAGTGATATTTCTCAAACTAATTTATGTGTAGTCTATATTAATTTATAGATTCTTTGCAATCCCTATCAAAATCCTAGCTTTCTGCAGAATGTAGAAAAAAAAATCTCAAAAAAAAGGGGGGGACGGAATTATATTTCCAAATTTCAAAACTTAACTAAGATGTTATAGTAATCAAGAATATTACTGACATAAGGATCAATATATGAGTCAATGGATGTGAACGGAGTTTCCAGAAATAAGCTTTCTTTTTGAGACTAGGTCTTGCTATTTTGCCTGTGAAACTGCAGGCTCACCTTGCCTGGGTTATCATGGACTCAAGTGATACCCAGCCTCAGCTTCCCAGGTAGCTGGGATTATAGGCGCATGCCACCACACCCAGCTATATTTTGGGACTAGGTCTCACTATGTTGCCCCAAGCAGGTCTCAAATCCATGGACTCAAGCAATTCCTAGTCCCGGCCTTGCTCCAGAGGCTGTTATTAAAGTGCCCAGCCCAGAAATAAGCTTCTTTTTTTTTAATGAGACTAGGTCATGCTAATTTTTTGCCTGTGGAACCACAGGCTCACATTGCCCAGGGTACCACAGACTCAAGCAATCCCCAGCCTCAGCTTCCCAGGTAGCTGAGATTACAGGTGTGCACCACCAAACCCAGCTATATTTTTTTGGAACTAGGTCTCACTACGTGCCCCCGGTGGGACTTGAACCACAATCCCTAGCCCCAGTCGCAGCTTCCTAGGCTGCCGTTTACAGGCATGCACCACCATGCCCGGCCCAGAAATAAGCTTTCTTAACTGACATTCAACACTAGTGCCAACACAAGTCAGCGTAGAAAATACTATCTTCTCAGGAAACACAGGGATAAGTGAAAAACCAAATAAAATGAACTTAAACATTTCTGTTACACAAAACACAGTAAATTAACATATCATGGACACAAAGAGGTACAACTTTTTTTTTTTTTTTTTTTTTGAGACTAGGTCTTGCTATTTTTGCCCATGGAACTGCAGGCTCTCGTTGCCTGGGGTACCACAGACTCAAGCAATCCCCAGCCTCAGCTTCCCAGGTAGCTGGGATTACAGGCGCGCACCACCACGCCCAGCTATTTTGTGGAACTAGGTCTCGCTACGGGCCCCAGGCGGGACTCGAACCGCGATCCCTAGCCCCGGCCGCTTCATAGGCTGAAGCTTACAAGCACGAGCCACCGTGCCCAGCCAAGAGGTACAACTTTTAGAAAACATAGGCATACATTTTCATAATGTTGAGTTAGGTAAAGATTTCTTTGGTATAACATCAAGAACACAAGTGATGCTGGATCAAGGAATTATATCCATAATACATAAAAAGCGCTTACAAATTCATAGGAAAAAATAACCCTTTTAAGGCTGGGCATGGTGGCACATGCCTGTAAGTGGCAGCCTAGGAAGCCAGGGCCAGGGATCGCAGTTCGAGCCCCGCTAGGGGCACATAGGAGACCTAGGCACATAGCTGGGCGTGGTGGCGCGTGTCTGTAATCCCAGCTATCTGGGAAGCTGAGGCTGGGGATTGCTTGAGTCTGTGGTACCCTGGGCGACGTGAGCCTGTGGTTCCATGGGCAAAAATGCAAGACAGTCTCAAAAAAAGAAAAAAAAGAACCCTTTTTTTAGTGGGCAGAATATTCTTAACAGACATGTCACCATAGAAAACACATGGATAATCAAAAAAAGTATATGAAACAATATTCAACGCATCATTAGTCATTAGGAAACCACATATTAAAACCACACGAATATCACTTCACATTCACATAGAATGGTATGGTCAGAAAGACCACCGGGCACGGTGGCTCGTGCTTGTAAGCTTCAGCCTATGAAGCGGCCGGGGCTAGGGATCACGGTTCGAGTCCCGCCTGGGGCCCGTAGCGAGACCAGTTCCAAAAAAAATAGCTGGGCATGGTGGTGCGTGCCTGTAATCCCAGCTACCTGGGAAGCTGAGGCTGGGGATTGCTTGAGTCTGTGGTATCCCGGGCAACGAGAGCCTGAGGTTCCACGGGTAAAAATAGCAAGACCTAGTCTCAAAAAAAAAAAAAAAAGAAAGACAAGAGTTTTGGCAACAATGAGAAAAAAACTGGAAGCCTTATGCATTAAAGTGAGAATGTAAAACATAACCATTCTGATCATTTCTTAAAAACAAATTTACCACATAACCCAGAAATTCCACTAAGGTTTCTCTCCAAGTAAAGTAACATTTGTCCACACACACACAAAATTTATACATGAAATATTTAGACCAACATTATTCATCATAAACTAAAAATTAAAATAATCTAAATGCCCACTAACTAGTAAATAAAATTGTGGTATAGTCATATAATGAAACTCTTCAGCAATATAATGGAGTGAAGTACTAATATGTTACAACATGGATGAAACTCAAAAACCTTGCCAAGAAGCCATATAAAAGACCACAAACTATACTATTTCATCTATATGAAACATCCAGAAAGGGCAAATATATGCATACATTTACTGGTTATCTGGGGCTGGGGTGTGAATAGGGAGTGCTGCAAATGGGCACAAGCAATTTCTGGTGGGCAGAGGGGACGGAAAGTTCTAAAATTGGATTGTCATTGCACAGTGGTATAAACAAGTGAATTGTAAGGTATGTAATTTAAATTACAATAAAGTTACCCTTTTAAAAGCGATCTAAATTCCAACTAGAATACAAGATTTATCATCTTAAAAACAAAATTCTTTTTTTTTTTGAGACTAGGTCTCGCTATTTTTGCCCGTGGAACCTCAGGCTCTCGTTGCCCGGGGTACCACAGACAAGCAATCCCCAGTCTCAGCTTCCCAGGTAGCTGGGATTACAGTAGGCGCGCACCACCATGCCCAGCTATTTTTTGGAACTAGGTCTCGCTATGGGTCCCAGGCAGGACTCGAACCACGATCCCTAGGCCCGGCCGCTTCATAGACTGAAGCTTACAGGCATGAGCCCGGCCACCCCCCCCAAAAAAAAAAAAAATTCTTTATTTTCCCATCCACCCCATCAAGAACAAAAAAACTCTTACTGTTCCATCTTTTATACTTAACACAGCATTCACCAATCAATTGAATGTTAAGCTTAAAAATGAATCTGCCATACTAAATGGTTTCTTGTAAAGTGAAAACAATCAGTTCAAAACAGTCAATTTTACTAACCAGAATTTTGTTTAGAGCCTGATGATCCTCCATGATCTAACTTTGCCTTCTTCTTCTTTGATGATGATGATGATGATGCCTCAGAAGATACTGAACGCTTTTCTACTACAGGAGTGGAAAGAGCTCGTTTTTTGAATAACTCCCGTTCTTTCAACAGACTTGGATCCATAATGCTGCAAAGATTAAAAACATGTATTTTTAATTCAGATTCACGTAATTCAACCATTATGCCAAATTCATAGATGTCTTGTTAAGAATTACTTCCCCAACAAAACCACCTTTTATTAATTCTCTAGCATCTATATTTATTCAGTCACTCAAAATAATCTCTATTATAAATCAAGCACTGTGTTAGAAAAGAGGATTTTTCTCTAACACTCTATAATTTGTACAATTGAGTAATCAGTGGCACTCTGCATACTGAGCACCTGAAAACTGGGGCTAAAGTTCAGGTGTGTATTAAAATACTTTTGATATCTAACACTGTATTATTACTCAAGGTATATATATTTCTGATACACTGAGAAATGTTTACCACAGTAAATTTAATTAATGTCAGTCATGACAGCTAATCTTTTTTTCCAGGTGATGAAAAGCTTTATGATCTTCTCTCAGTCAACTTTCAAATATAAAGTAGTGCTGTGATTTTAGCCACCATATCTACAGTCATACCACCCTGTACGTGCCTGATCTCATCTGATTTTAGCCACCATGCTATACACTACATCCTCAGAAATTATCTTATGGCAGTTCCTATCTTTTGACCACCCTTAACCATTTCTTCCACCACCACTATCCACATTTGGTTAACCATCAGTTCACTGCATCTTCAATTATTTTAGATTCCACATATAAGTCAGGCCATATAATATTTGTCTTTCTCTGTCAGAATCATAATATATGTGCCTTGTGTCATCCAAATGGCAAGATGTGGTTTTTTATAGCTGAATAATACGCCTCATATATATTTTTTCTTTATCTGTGGTACTCAGTGTCCTGAGTGGTACTCATGGACACTCAGATAATTTCCATGCTTTGGTCACTGTACATAATAATGCTACAGTGAATATAGGGGCACAATTTTTTTATTTTCATTTTACCCAAAGGTGAAACTGATGAACCCTATGGTAGCTCTAGTTTCTTTTTTTTTTTTTCTCTCTTTTCCTTTTTTTTTTTTTTTTGAGGGATCTCCATACTATCTGCCATAGTGGCTACACCAATTTACATTCCCACCAACAGTGTTTAAGAATTCCTTTTTTCAGGGCCGGGCATGGTGGCGCATGCCTGTATGCGGCAGCCCAGGAAGCTGCAGCTGGGGTCAGGGATTGCGGTTCGAGTCCTGTCTGGGGCACATAGCAAGACCTAGTTCCAAAAAAATATAGCTGGGCTTGGTGGCACGCGCCTGTAATCCCAGGGAAGCTGAGGCTGAGGATTGCTTGAGTCTATGGTACCCTGGGCAACATGAGCCTGAGGTTACACAGGCAAAAATAACGAGACCTAGTCTCAAAAAAAAAAAAAAAATCCTTTTTCTTCATGTTCTCATCAGCAACTAGTTATTTTGTCATTTTGGTAATAGTCATACTAATAGATGTAAGGTGTAATCTCAGTGTAGCTTTTACTTGCATTTCACTGATGATTAGTCATGATGACCACCTGTTCATTTTCCTCTTAGCCATCTGCACGTTTTATTTATCTGCATGTTTTATTTGGGAAAATGTCTATTCATCCTTCTGCCCATTCTTTAATGGGATTGTTATTTTGCTATTGAGGTGTATGAGTTCTTCATATTTTTAGTATTAATCCCTTTTCAGATAAGACAATTAGCAAAAACTCTCCCATATCAATAGTTGTCCTTTTTTGTCAGTGATTTCCTCTGCTTTTTTATTTGATTTTGCCTTTTGTGTCAAATCCAAATAATAGCTAAGACCAAACACAAGAAGATGATGCTTGTTTTCTTCTAAGAGTTTTATATGCTTGCCTTTTATCTAGTTTCACTTGATCTTTGCACACAACATCAAGTTCAGTTTTCCCCACACTAATTACTGAAGAGACTATCTGTACAGTAAATTAGTTAATGAGGCTTTTCATACCACAGTCTGTGGCTATCACCTGCAGCCATGATCCTGTTATAATGCAGAAGGTACTTGGGAGCATGGGCACGGGACACATGGGCCTAAAAGACATGGGCATGTACATTTATAAGTGTGAACTCCTGTGCCTAGAAGAAGAGCTCAATACAGAAGAAGCTAAAGAAAAAGGGTAAAGACTAACAGGAGGGCAGGGAAGCTAGGCTGGCTGGCTGGCTGGCTGGCTGGCTGGCTGCCTGCCTGCCTGCCTGCCTGCCTGCCTCCCAGCCCCCCAGGTCCTGCTTGCTTGCCTGGTATGTCTCTTTACCTGGTTGCCTGAGAGAACATTAAAGCTTGTAAAATAAACTGAGGGCTCCAGGACTCTCATTTTTTCACTGGCCCAAACTGGTAAAGAACCTGCATTGTGGCCAGGCAAGGTGGCGCATGACTGTAGATGGCAGCCTAGGAAGCCAGGGCCAGGGATCGCAGTTCGAGTCCCACCAGGGGCACGTAGCGAGACCTAGTTCAAAAAAAAAAAAATAGCTGGGCATGGTGGTGTGCGCCTGTAATCCCAGCTACCTGAGAAGCTGAGGCTAGGGATTGCTTGAGTCTGTGGTACTTCGGGCAACGTGAGCTTGCGATTCCATGGGCAAAAACAGCGAGACCTAGTCTCCAAAAAAAAAAAAAAAAAGAACCTGCATTGTACATGGGCTTGAACTTTCATATCTTTTCCTAAATGTACATTCTCAGGTCACTTGTTATAAATTCATTATATATGCATATCTTTATTTCTGAACTCTTAAAACTGTTCCATTGACCTGTGTTAGTTTTAATGCAAATAGTATGTTCTTTTTACCAACTACACCTCTGTTGAAAACAAATACAGTTTGAAATCAGAAAGTGTGAAACCTCCAGCTTAGCTCCCCTTTCTCAAGACTGCTTTGATTAATCAGGGTCTTTTGTGGTTCCACACAAAATTAAGGATTGTTTCCTATTTCTGTAAACACAAAAATGCCACTAGTATTTTGATAGGGATTGCACAGAATCTATAGACTGCTTTGGGGAGCATGAACATATTCTTCCAATCCATGAACACAAAATATCTCCATTTATTTATGTCTTCAGTTTCTTTTCTCAATGTTTTAATCATTTTCAATATAGAGAGCTTTCACTTACTGGTAAAGTTTACTCCTAAGTTAACTTTATTCTTTTTGATAAATAGAATTTTTAAAATAGTTCTTTCACACCCAACTTTAAAAGGCTTAGTATAAAAAAAATTCAACAATTACAAATGAGATATAGTAGACTGATTATATCTTAGCATAATGCTTTCAATGTAGTAAGTTAAATAAAATTAAAACGACTATCCTCTAATTTTTACTTATTTGAAAAATATGGCTAGGTTGGTCATGGTGGTGTGCGCCTTTAATCTCAGCCCAGGAAGGCTGAGGCTAGGAATCGCTTGAGTTCTTGGGCTCAAGACTACAGCGAACCAAGTCTCAAAAAACAGCTGGGTGTGGTGGTGTACGCCTGTAATCCCAGCCTTGGGAGGCTGAGGCTACGGATCATGTGAGTCAGCAAATTTGGTAATATGCCGAGCAACATAGTAAGACCTAATCTCTTTCAAAAAAAAAAATATATATATAGCTAGGCACAGTGGCACGTGCTTGTAAGCGACAGCTTATGGAGTCGCAGTCGGGTCTGGGGATCGCGGTTCGCGGTTCGAGTCCCACCCGGGGCAACACAGCGAGACCTAGTCCTCCCAAAAAAAATCTGGGTGTGGTGGTGCACACCTGTAATCCTATTACCTGGGAAGCTGAGGCTGGGGATTGCTTGAGTCCATGGTACCACGGGCAACGTGAGCCTGTGGTTCCACGGGCAAAAGTAGGAAGACCTAGTCGCAGAAAAAATAAATAAAATTTAAAAAAATAGAGAAAGAGAGCTTGGCTACTAGAACATTTAAAAGTACACATGTGGCTCTCATTTGCAGCTCACATAACATTTCTATTCAACAATGTTGTTCTAGACCATTAAGACCTCCAGACCAAAAATTCCTGACTGGAAGAAAGGTGAACTAAATTACCTCTTCAGATTTTGCTCCCTTCCTTCTGAACTCCTTCTTGCCAGCCCCCACCCCTTTCTAAAGCTCAATTATTCTACACAACATAGCACAAAGAGGTAAGCTACAGGGTCAATGAACAAAAATTTTAAGGACATTCCTCTCTTCTCTGAAGTCTCTGTAAAAGTGTGTATCAATCCAAGAAGTATTTAAGCTGCCTAAGTGAACAAATTTTACAGTTAAGACTAGTATTCATAAATCAGGAACAAAACTCCTGGAGATAGAAAAACAATTCAAGCCGGGCACACGGTGGCTCGTGCTTGTAAGCTTCAGCCTATGAAGCAGCCGGGGCTAGGGATTGCGGTTCAAGTCCCGCTCGGGGCAACACAGCGAGACCTAGTCCCAAAAAATAGCTGGGCATGGTGGCACGCGCCTGTAATCCCAGCTACCTGGGAAGCTGAGGCTGGGGATTGCTTGAGTCTGTGGTACCCCGGGCAAAGAGAGCCTACGGTTCCACAAGCAAAAAAAAATAGCAAGACCTAGTCTCAAAAAAAAAAACAAGAAAAACAATTCAAATACATGTCAAATGAATAACAAATGGAAAAACATCTCTGAATTGCACCTCATTATTACTGGTTTCAAGCAGCATGAAATACTGCAAACATGAAACTGAACTTGCTTAAAAAACAATGTGGCCGGGCACGGTGGCTCATGCCTGTAAGCTTCAGCCTATGAAGCGGCCGGGGCTAGGGATTGCGGTTCGAGTCCCGCCTGGGGCCCGTAGTGAGACCTAGTTCCAAAAAAATAGCTGGGCGTGGTGGCACACGCCTGTAATCCCAGCTACCTGGGAAGCTGAGGCTGGGGATTGCTTGAGTCCGTGGTACCCCGGGCAACGAGAGCCTACGGTTCCACGGCCAAAAATAGTGAAACCTAGTCTCAAAAAAAAACAATCAATGTGATTTAGAATGCTAAAAATTTTAAATGTAAGATTGATAATCAGAGTGGATTTCAGACAAATAAGAAGTGGACAGAGAAAGACCAGCTTCTCTCCAACTCAATTGTAATCCATTAACAGGTCATGAACCCAGGCAACCCACCACACCTGTTTAAATTCTACTTCATCGTTAAAATGAGGATACTACTGATGCTGTCTACTTGTCGACTGACAGTAAGAATGAGAAAATGTGATTTTTTTTAATTTTAAATAGTAAAATTATACAAATATCTTAAGAACCAAAAACTGACTTGGTTATGAGAAGACATTAACAGAAAGGTTTTTACCGGGATGAGGAAAGTAGGCGATAGTCTTGGGGAGAGAGAAATGACAAAGACAAGGACGTGGAAAAGAGAAAACTCACAAGCGATAAAACGGGGGCCACAAGAAATTTGTAAACTCCTAAAACAATAGCGTATTTCTTTAGTTCTACCTTATAAAAACAAGTAATTAATCTGGGCTTTTAATCATCATTTTAACACAGTTTAAATAAAGTCTTACAGTTTACAAAGATCCTAATATTCCTGGTATTTGATCCTCACAAGTAAATTCTAGTTTTATTTCTATTTTAGTATGTGCAATCTAAAGTGAAGCGGTAGGGTTAAGGTCACCAAGCTGGAAGAATTAAGGCCAGGACCTGAATATCTTGACTCAAATCAAATATCCCTAGACCAGATCTGCAATGTTGGTCAAGCACCTGTGTGATAAAGGGACCGTTTTATTGGCACCCAGAGCACAAACTTTAGGTATATTTTCAGAATCACAGGCTCGGACTTACTTTTTCTCCTTTTTCTGAGCATTCTAAATCACAATGATTGTCTTTTTGAGCAAGGTGCTAAATATTTTACGGGGGGGGGGGGGAACACCACCACTACAACTCAAGGAGTTAACAGGTTCTTGGGTTATCCAGAAGTGGCTCGAAAAGCCAACAATTACATCCAATCTTCCAGCTCAAAATCCACGTTTTCGTCCACTGTCCTTCGACTTCTTTCAATCCACCTGTCCTCTCTCCTGTCTTTTCCTGACTAAGCCTCACAGGTGCCACCGGCACCTAACAACTCAACTCCCAACAGCTGGAAAGCTGAGGAGACCTGTTGACCTCTTAAATAGAAACAGAGAGGCGGGAGAAAAAAAGGTACCACAGCGGTTTTGTTTCGGAAAACGTCTTCAGACTTTACAGAAAATGTGATAAGTAAAGTTAAGTAATCGTCGCAAACTAGATTTTTTTTTAAGTACGTGAACGAGCATCTAAATCACAACCTTTCGTTAGGTTAGACACTGAGGCCACCTAAACGCCCCGCACACGATTCGCTTGGCGGACTGCTTAAATGAAAACTTGAGGGCTAGGAAGAGGCAAAGACTGAGAATTTCCCTTTTCCAACCCTCTAGTTCGCTCAATGAACCTCCGGCCTAAAATGCAATGCTCCTAAGAAGTTTGTTACCGTGTTTAAGTGTTTCATGTAGAGAACCGAAACCTCAGCCTGCCGAGAGGTGGCAGAGACACTCGTCCTACTACGGGAGTGGTCGGTCTCCAGAAACAACAGGCCGGGGCTCAGCGCCCCGCACTCGGCAGCCGCAGCTCCTACCTGTGCAAGGAGAGTCGCCCCACGGGACCCGCCGCCGCCTCCTTGCGCCGCGGCCAGCTGCCCACGCTGGCGTCGCGGCCGCTTCCTGCTTCTCGTCACCGGCCCCGCCTGCCCCGCACGCACGCCCAGTGCTGCCCCGCCAGCCCAGGGGTCGCGGCAGCGGCGGCGTCGGCAGCTAAAGCGGCGAGTCCGTCCGGGGCCCCGCCTACCACTTCCTGATTAGGGCGCTAGGAACTCAGTCCCGACAGCCAACGCGGCTCCTCGGCCGATGATAAACGCGCATGCGCCCTCACGTGCTCCGCCGGGGGTACTATGGGAGAGGAATCAGTTCGCGGGAGCATTCCTGGTGTCCTTGACAACGGTGTAGTGACTAGGGGTGGGACGGAGCACTAAACACGTAGGAGGTTGAGTAGCAGACGCTGAAGTGGAAAGAAATCCTACATTTCCAGAAATTTAAAGCTACTAGATTTTACAGCTAGTGCTGGATCTGTTTAATTCTAGTGACGACTTGACTTTGTAACAGTTGTTGAGGTTCTGCCAGATGTTTTGTGACTTTACCTTAAATACCTGTCACCAGCACCTAAACTTCAGACATTGTTCCAACTTACCGTTTACAAATGTGGAAATAAGAGGCCCAGTGTAGCTTAATGACTAACTTAGGACCGACTTCACAGCTAGCAAAGCAACTCTGCATGTAAAGCCCAGTTTCTGAATACTAACCACACCTATGAATTCTCATGTAAATGAGGACTTGGGATTCGGAACAAGGGGGAAAAAAGTAAAGCAGCAGAAAAGATAATTGGCATTACCCACAATTTGCAACATATTGAGTTATAGATTTCCTACAGTTGACTTTATAAGTTACTTTGTAACCTATACTGACAGCATACGCAACTGATCTATTTTCTGTGAATTACTTTGTATTGACTACCCATCAGGTTACTTATGCCTTGGCTTTTCTCATCGGAAATGGGAAAATAACTATACTATCATGGGTTACTTGCACTGGATTATTAGGAAGATTGAATGAGATAATACATAGAATTTTATTCAAAACTAGGAAATGTAGTCAAAAGATGATTGTACAACTTTTTAAAATTAGTTTCATTGTAGAATATTTTGTAATAAATCTACTTGCTATTTAGCTGATATCCTCAGGAAATGGAATTTCATCCGAATAATAATTAGGACCCAGAGTTTTTACAACTCACTTAAGACTGAGATTCACTAGTAAAAACCTGATGAGGCCTGGTGTGATGGCGCATGCCTGTAATCCCAGTTACATGGGAGGCTGAGGCTGGGGAATCACTTGAGTCCACGGGTTCGACAACCCTAGGCAACATAGCGAGCGATCTAGTCTCTTTTTAAAAAGTTGAAAAATTGAAAGTTTTTAAAAAACTGATGAGATATAATGGGGGGAGAGAGGGAACAAAAAATAATTCCAAAGATTAAAATTGTATTGTGCTGAGAAACAGCCAGTTTTGTATCAATTTAGCAGTTTTGTCTTTCACTTCCCCACTGATTAAATAAAATCTGGTTTCTCACATCCTCATGGGATCAGCTCTGTCATTCTGCTAACTATTAATAGGTAAAAGACTTAAAATACAAATATAGTGACTAGACAATGTAAGATGATAAAACTCTGACCCACATAAGAAGCCAAGCCATGACATCTCCTGCAATCACTTCAGAATGGTCAGGATTTTCTCAAAAGCTGCCAACTTCCCTATTTTAGACATATATACCACCGTCAACAATATATAAACACACATGCTCCCCAAAACCAATCACATAAAATGCAGCCAATTCTATTGAAGCCCTTCCAGCTTCTCCTGCCAACAACCTTTAATCAGAACAAGTCAGAAGCATATCTTTTTTTTCCACTGTAACACTTCCCCTCAACTCAGTGCACAAAATTAATTTTAAGTGGATCAAATACTAAGATATAAGACCTATAACAATAAAAAGTATAGAAAACAACCACTGGTTTATATATTTCATGACAACAATAAAGACATTTTGAATACTTGATCCTAGTGGCAAGAGAAATTTTGAAAAGCAAAAATAAACAACTGGGATTATTTTGAATTTTAAAACATTTACACAGCAAAAGAAAATATAGGTAAATTAAGAAGATACCCTACCTCGGAAAAAAAAAGCCTACAAAATATGAACACATTAATAAATGACAAGGAGTTAATATCCAAGATACACCAAAAAACTATTCAATTTAACGATAAAAAACAAGCCGGGCATGGTGGTATGTGCCTTTAAGCGCAGCTCAGAGAGCAGCTGAGACTAGGAATCGCTTGAGTCAGTGGGTTCAAGACCTGCGACCTGCCTGGGCACCATAGTGAGACATAGTCTCAAAAAAATAGCTGGGCGTTGTGGCGCACACCTGTAATCCCAGCTACCTGGGAAGCTGAAGCTGGGGATTGCTTGAGTCTGTGGTACCCCGGGCAACACAAGCCTGCAGTTCCATGGGCAAAAATAGCGAGACCTAGTCTCAAAAAAAAAAAATATATATGTATATATATGTATATAAAATAGCAGATGCTAACAAAGAGGACTTAGGGGTTATGAGAAAGGGAGAAGGGCAAAAAGATCAAATGGAATATGATGGATAGTGGCAGGGGAAAAGTTAATTGTCTTAACTAGTTAAAAAAATATATATATATTCCAGATAAATAATCATAGTAATAATAGTCACAACTGATGGTTACTAGAGGGGAGCTTGTCTTTTTATATCCATGCACATAACTATGTAGTTCATGAGAAAGGAGGCATAAATATATAAAAAGAAAGCAGTGTCTTTAACAAATTGTGCTGAGAAAATTGAATGTCCAAGTGTTAAATCAGTTGGATCACTCTCTAACTTGATGAGTAAAAGTTGAAAATATATTAAAAACTTAGAAATAATACCTGCAACAATGAAATATATAGAAGAAAGGTGGTGATCCATTTCATGACATCAATAATAAAGATTTTGGGGCACTCAGTCCTTATGATAAAGAAAATAAAAACAAAAATAAGCAACTGGGTTTACCACAAACTGAAAAGCCTTTATGCAACAAACAAAAACATAAGTTAAAAAGACACCCTACTGAATAGGAGAAAATATTCATGACACAAATGACAAGGTATATCTAAGATACATAAAAAATTATTAATTTAAAAATTAAAAAAGAATAATAAATGGAGAGCAGTTCTGAAGAGACAATACATCAAAAAGAGTATCAAGGAAGCCAAAAGATATATGGAAGAATGTTCATCATCAATTTTAATAAGGAAAATAGAGCTCAAAACCTCAGTGAGATATCTAACAGCAGCAAGAATGGTGCAATTTAGAGACCCCATTGACATGCTGGAGAAGATGTAGAGGAAAAAGAACCCAATTAAACTGTTGGTAGCAATGTAAATTGGTGCAGCCATTTTGGAAAAAGATCAGGATTTACCTAAGACTGAAGTGGAATTACCGTATCACCAGCAATCCTCTATGGGCATCTAACCTGAAGAGAATAATATCAGTATAAAATCATATATTATACAATATTAATTGCAGCATTGTTTACAGTAGATAGGACATGGAAACACCCTAACTTCCCATTAATAGATGGTCAATTAAGAAGCGGTAGATAATAGCCAGGTGTGGTGGTTCACACCTGTTGTCCAGGCGCTGGGAAGCAAGAGGTTTGAGATCACTTGAATTCTCAGGTTCGAGACTACCCCGGGCAACATAGTGAGATCTGGTCTCAAAAAAGCAGCCAGGCACTGTGGTGGGTTCTGGGAGGCTGAGGCTGGGGATCACTTGAGTCCACGGTACCCCAGGCAACATAGAAAGACCTAATCTCCAAAAAACAAACAAACAAAAAAAAGAAGTGGTAGAACCACACAATGGAGTATTCACCCATAAGGAAAGATTGAATGTTGCCATGTACATCAAAATATAAGCTGCTTAAAGGAATTATGTGAATTAAATCAAGACTTATAAGGACAAATATCAGACATTTACATCGTGGATAAATCAGCAAAGCAAAATATTTGTAAAAACTAGGGAAAGTTAGTGTTTTGAGATTAAGAGGAAAGGAAAGGGGGGGAAAAGGCTAAATGAGCATAAGGACTAGAGGCAGAGAATGAAAGAAAAAAGAAAGATGTTTTGGCTCCAAATAACAGAAGAGTCATCTAAACATTTCTTAAATTATAATAACTTTGTAATTTCACATAACAATTTCACTTTCTATTTTCAATTATAATAACTTTCTAATTTCACATAACCTAGTAGAGATAGGTATTTCTGGGTCACTTTAATTCAATAGCACAACAGTTTCATGATGAACTCTTCTGGTCTGCTAAACAAAGCATGATTTTGCACTCATAGCCACAAGATGGCTGTAGTAGTTGCAGCTGTTAGATACAGAGGAAATACATTTTTCTCACCTTCACATCTTTAAAATAAAATAAATTAAAATATACATACTGTAAAATGTCCAATTTAACCGTTTTTAGGTTTCCAATTCATTGGCAACAAGGTTATTCACATTATATAATACATCGTTATGCTTTTATAGAACTTATTTTTATCATCCCAAACAGAACCTCTATATTCAATTAAACACTAACTCCCCATTTCCTTTTTCCGTTAGTTGGTGACAATCGCTATTCTCTCTCTTCATGAATTTGCCTATACTAGGTATCTCTTATCTATAGAATTGTGCAATATTTATCCTTTAGCATTTAGGCATTATTTCCTTACACAATCTACAAGGTTCATTCATGTTGCACCATGTATTGGAATTTCATTCTTTCTAGAATGTTATTATAATTTTCTAATTTCACATAACAAGCTCAGAGATAGGTTCTAGAGGTTTCTAGAGGTTCCCTTAGATTCATTCTCCTGGATGCTTTGCTTTTGGGCTTTGGTCAATCCACTTTGGACCCTGTTTGACTGAGCATTTCAGAGTTTGATTAGGACCCCATATTTTGAAGTCCTCTCCACTACTCTTCTTGCCCTTCCTGAATCCCTTTGATTAAACACACTAGAGTTTGATTGCTTTGCTTTATGCACATAGGTGTATATGAGCTATTAGATTGGGCAATATGGTTTTTCCTCTTAACAGTCTGGGGCCCCTGGGCATCCAATGGTTTTTCCCAGTACTATGAAGAGGAATAAGGAGAGACTTAAGTGAATAAGACATGCTTACAGTCTTTAAGGTGTTTAACAAAGATCCAGAGTACAAGTCAGTGATAAAAAGGGCTGTAAGAGATATGATCATTATGCTTTGGCATGAGGACAAGATACTTATGTTGACTAGGGAAGGGAGCTCGACTCTATATAATGTAGCCCGGGTTCCCAGCATAAGCAGGTACCACAGGGAGAGAAGAGTAGATGGTGCTGGACTCTGCCTTTACTTATACCAAGGGTGTTGGCTGGGATGAAAGGGTTGTCTTTCCAGTCTAGCTAGAATGTAGAATCTGAAAATAGAGATAGCAGGAAAATAGATTGGGGTCAATTTTCAAGTATAGAGCTGTATAGCTAAGGAACCAAGGATCTATTCTCAAGGTTGGCATGACATAAAACACACCAATATAACAATATTTGTATCTTGAGGTAAATACATCTTTTTGCACACAAAAAAATGAGGGGAAATAAATTTTAAAGACCATTAAGAAATGTCTGCTCTGAAATAATCTATTTGTTCATTTATTATCTCTTGTGCCAGCATAATTAATCCCTCTTACTGGCTCCACATCACTTCAGGTAAAAATATGTAGTTTATCTTTCCATATGTCACACTGCCCTAACAATCCTCTTATTTTCAGATCTGGCCTTAACAGGAAAAATAATGAGTTTTTTTCAACAGGTGAATGAATAGTCTGAAGTTGCTGGTGTTTATTCTCAAAAACGGAATGTCCTTTTAACAACTTTATTTACTTTATCTCTACAGTTTTGCTAAAATTGGAATCTCAAGTCACAAATAATCTTCTGAGAAAGAAATGATCAGCCCCTGACATCTGACACAGTCAAATTGTCCTCTGGCAGAACATCAAACCCCATTAAACACTCACTTTAGACAAAGTCATTGCACAACACAGACACCAAACATGCTCCTCTCTTGCTGAATGAGTTTTGGTTGCTTCTTTACCAAAACTTTGGTCAATGGGACAAGGGTGCTGCCTATTGACAAACATTTACTGCGATGCCAAGTAACAAAATTGCCCCCTGCTTTCTGACATCACTAATCTAGAGCCAATGCTGCTTCCTGAAGCCTTCCCCAAAGTTACCTAATGAAGATCCATATTCTTTAATAGATTCTTTAGAATCTACTGATTCTGAGACATTCAATAACCTTGCATATTATCCTACAACAGAAGTACAAGTACCATGTCCAACTTGTTCAACAGCCATTCCGTGGTTCTTGGCTGGAAAACAACCATACACATCTGTGAATTCCTGCAGCTTTCTGCATCCCTAGGCTAAGTGCTTAAAGCTGTGCACCATTCTCTTCTTCAGGCTCCTTCTTGGTTTTACTCCTACTTCATCTTCTTTTTCCACCAGCCTTTGTCCTCTATCCACCTCTTAAAAGTGGACAGTATTGGCCAGGCATGGTGGCTCATGCCTGTAAGCTTCAGCCTATGAAGCGGCCGGGGCTAGGGATCGCGGTTGAAGTCCCGCCTGGGGCCCGTAGCGAGACCTAGTTCCCAAAAAATAGCTGGGCGTGGTGGCATGTACCTGTAATCCCAGAGATTGCTTGAGTCTGTGGTACCCCGGGCAACGAGAGCCTGCGGTTCCATGGGCAAAAATAGCAAATAGCGAGACATAGTCTCAAAAAAAAAAAAAAAAAAAAAGGACAGTATTATTGACTCTGCTTCTTCTCTCCACATTTCCTCCTCCCTTAAGGGTTATGGGGCTTTAAGGTGCTCTGTGGTTGTATAACTCACAACTTCCAGATTTCCTCCTTAAACTACACCTTTTTAATTTCCAGATCCCTACTATGGCAAATTCAGTGTGTCAAAAGCTTGCTATCTGTCTTCAATAAATTATTTTCTCCAACTAGTCTCCTACTGATGGTCTTCTCATTCCCTCATGGTGGGAACTTCAAGGGTAGGTTTGATTCCTATTTTCCCCTCAAAATTTAACTTCAGTCAACTCACAAATCTCATTTTTGAGCATTCCAAATTTGCTTGCCTGTCTCCATTTCCATTCCCACCGTCACTACCCATGTTCCAAGTTATTTTTCTTTCTTTCTTTTTTAATTTTATTTTATTCTTTAAATCTCAGTAAATGGTTCTTGGAATACTTCCCCCTCCCTCCTCCCTCTGGTGCCCCCTCCATTCTCTCAAACCCCTCTCTTTGTTGCTTGCTAGTCTGTGTTAAGTCCATTAGTCTCTTTCTTTCCTATGGTAGTGTTCTTTCGCTGGGTGAGAGACTGTGTTGTTGGAACCAGGAGAACCTTGCTGGTAGGTTTTCATTCTTAAGTTTGTGTTGGGCAGCCAGACTATATTTATTTGTGGTCTGGCCATGTTTTCTCGGAGGCTGTCATCTCCAATCCCATCTCTGTTGTTTTGCTGCTTTACCTTATGATTCTAGCGTCAGGTTTAGGGGGTCTCACCCCCAGCCAGTGTCAGTGAAGAAGTTTCTCTGTGGATACAGGCATCTGTGAATGGCCTTTGTAGATCATCTCCTCTGCCTCAGTTTGCAGCTTTGCTGTGGGTCTGATGCCCCCACTCTTTGACCTTCCTCTCCCATGGTGGGGGCAGGGGCACCTGCTCTCCTAGAAGGCATCTCAGAAATGAGATATTGGGTCTCCAGACCCGGTGAGTGCATAGGTTCACTTTGTGACATCGTGTTTCCATCATTGCTTCTCCAGTCTCACATGAAATGGTTCTCTCGATTGTCCTGTGTCAGCTCAGGCTTGTGTGCTGAATTTTTACCTGGTCCCTCATCCGTTCTGTGATGGAGTTTGTATTATATATGTTTTTCCTCCTCCTGAAGATTAGCTAGAGAGTGAAATGAAAGGGGCATTTCCCCCTCACACATGCCAGTTCCTCCCTGCATGGGGGCAGGACCTGGATAGTCGGGCATACGCCATCCCAAGCCCCCCTGGAGCAAGGGGTTGAGGGAAACATGCCTGAGCCCATCTGAGTTGCAGACGGCTGCCTGTGCAAACATCTGCTGGTGGATGGGGCTAAAATCCCAACTGGGCCCCCCCTCCCAGACTCTCTAGGTACAGGGGGCATACCCGGAGGTCGTCGCAGCCTTTGCTCCTCACTGGCAAAGGAGCTCCAAAAACCCAGGACCCCAGGCGTGCAGGTGGCTGCTGATGGGTGGGGCTTAGGGCTCCGCCCTGCCACCATGCTGGTTCCTGCCTGCATAGGGATGGGGCCTGGGTGGCTGGGCATGCACCATCCCAAACCCGCCTTGGGCTGGAAGCTGGGGTAGTCCAGGTTCTTTATGATCTCACACACATTTATGGTTCCCCTCCCTCCTATATACTTTTTTTGTTGTTGCTATTTTCCACTTCAATTTTCCAACTGCACTTCAAAGGCATATCCTTCTTTAACAACCTTTAATGATTTCTTATTGTGAATTATCTCATCTTTTTATCCAGAACTTCTCTAAACAGCATAATCTAATTTTCTAGTTAAGCATTCACTACTGTCACTCATTCAACAGTATCTGGCACTGCCACAGTGGGAGTACATGGTACAAAGATACATATAAAACATACAAACAAGGGAACAGAAACGGACAAATACTTCATAGCAACTTGCAAGTGCTCTAGTAGGCAAAGTCTCTTGTAACTTTATGGTTATGTTTTAAAATATACTACTATCAGTCGGAGCTCTTAGTTAAACATCTAAACCCAACATGGGCTGATTTAAAAAGATAGAATATATCCTATTTACATCCTATCTTCATGAAACCCTGGGAACATCAGTAGTGATGTGATCCAGACTTACAGACTAGGCAGTCAGAGTCAATGTGGCCAAAATCATGACTCAGAAATATCAGGTGATGCCACCATAGCTAGAAATTGACAGAACAAGTAGTAGTAGTGCTGCCCTTTGATGTTACCACAGCTGTCTGTCTGCCATCACTAAAAGGGGTTCTCCTAGTTGAATGTTTTGTGAGTAGTCAGGGTGACTTTCCCTCTAGCTACCGTGCAGTCTGGCAAAGCACAGATCTGGCATTGCCAGGTAATGTATTGTAAGATGAGCTTTGTCTCTTTACCAAGATATACAAAGTTGAGGTTCCCCAAACTTATGATGGAAACTTAACAATCATAAAGGAAAAACAGCTGGTAATACAGCTTACAGAGAAAGAACTTAAAAGGTCTATTGTCCTATAAAAGTTAATGTAGAGTCTAGATACTACTCTGACCCTATCATCCAACACTTTTATACACTGTCCCCTAATACATTAAATAATACTATATACTCTAAAAACACTGGTGATTATGTGTAATTATTCTTATCTTTAAAATGTTGACTTACCTTCATTGAAGATTCAACAGGTTAAATTACTATATCAAAGATAATGGCAACAGAACAGCTATTTCTCACTGTTGGGCATGGTGGTGCATGCCTGTAAGCGGCAGCCTAGCAAGCCACGGCCGGAGGCAGGGATCGCGGTTCAAGTCCCGCTGGGGGCACATAGCGAGACCTAGTTCCAAAAAAAATAGCTAGGCATGGTGGTGCGTGCCTGTAACCCCAGCTACCTGGGAAGCTGAGGCTGGGGATTGCTTGAGTCCATGGTACCCCGGGCAACATGAGCCTGCAGTTCCACAGGCAAAAATAGCGAGATCTAGTCTCAAAAAACCAAAAAAATTTAGCTATCTCTCACAGCAGGGCACAACAGAAGCCATCTTCCATATTCACCATTTAATAGTTTTTCCTTTAGATCTAGGTCAGATTCATGGAAAGGAAAAAGTTTATTGAAGACTTGAAAACCCTATTTGTTTTCAAAAAAACTAAGGAATTAAAATATTGGCTTCACAAGTGGCTGTAGTCCCATGGCAGAATTGCTAACAAGAGAGAGGAGAGGAGCTCCACCAACCACTTGGGGAAGTCTGCCCCAACAGTGAAAGCCTCATCACCATCAGCTGAAGTTGCTTTCCCAAACCCAGGTATCAGAACTGCATGGCACAAAACCAGCAACAAGTAAGAGAGGATCCTGGAGAAGTGCACCACACATCTGCCCGACAAGTTCCCAAGTTCCTAACATGCTCAATCTTACTATCTGCCTTAGCTACTCCTGGAGGTCCAAGCAGCCTCATCCGTTGGTGTCCAGGAGTGCAAGTCCGCACCCGGAAAAAAAAAGGACATAGTTCTAAAAAAAAAAAAAAAAAAAAAAGTCAGTGGGCCAAACATAGACCAACAGCTTGTAGTGAGAGGAGTTAGAGTGACCAGAGGAGGGAAAAGACAAAAGGGGTGGGGTATAATACAACTAAGCAAACATGGCCAATATTGTACAATAATTTAAAAATTTAAAAAACAAACAAAAAAGTAAATGGATAAGAAATAAAATAAAATAAAATGTTGGCTTATTTTCCACTATAGATATTAATGTGAAAAAACACATTGTAACCTCTTGCAGGATTTGCTGCAATACGTACCAGGAATGACATTGTGAAAATCAATAGAGAAGTGTAAAATGATACACAGAAGGTTAACATGTAATGTAAACCTACTATATGACAAGATGTTACAAGAATAGTACAGAAGTCTTCACAAGAAATCTTCACAAATGTTGTTATAATCAAATCTTGTAAAATGAGTAGATTACCAAATGTAGATGATTAAAGGTGGTGACAAATTCTCCTAGCAGAAAGGCACAGTCTAAATTCTTAACTCTGGACTAGCCTTAGTGATTTGCTTAACCAATAACACATGGTAAAGGTGACATTCTAGAACTTTCAAGGAATAGGTCACAAGGCTTGCATCAGCCTGGGAATCTTGGAACAATCTCTGGGAGCCTTTATGGGCTTACATGGAAGTCCATTCCTTTTCTTGCTGGAGAGGCCATGATTAGGCACCCCACCTGAGTCCCAGTCCAGGTTAACCTTCTGGTCATTCTTGAGTAGTCACATAGTTGTTGTTTTAAGTTTATTTTTATTTTATTTATTTATTTATTTTTGTTGTTGAGACTAGGTCTTGCTATTTTTGCCCGTGGAACCGCAGGCTCTCGTTGCCCGGGGTACCACAGACTCAAGCAATCCCCAGCCTCAGCTTCCCAGGTAGCTGGGATGACAGGCGTGCGCCACCACACCCAGCTATTTTTTTTGGAACTAGGTCTCGCTACGGGCCCCAGGCGGGACTCGAACCGCGATCCCTAGCCCCAGCCGCTTCATAGGCTGAAGCTTACAAGCACGAGCCACCGTGCCCGGCTAAGTTTATTTTTAGATAAAGTACTTATTTCTCACATCACTGTTAATTTTGGACAGTATCTGACTTCCCCCCTCAAGTGTAGTCCCTGTATTACTCCTACCACCATAAGACCTATTATCTATCACAATATCCTCATGCACTTCCAGAGTCACATGAATGTTTAGACTCTAGACCCATCTGTTATTCAACAACCAGTCTTTGTCAACTGGAATGGAAGAATCATTCCTGCAAACTGTCTTGCTCCAAATCTTGAACCACGAAACAGACATGATTACTGCTTAAAACACTGTGTTCAGGTACCTTGTTAAGCAGCAATATATAACTAGATCAAGTAAACAAATGGGAAAGAACACTCCACACAATACATACTCTTGTTACCGCCAAATTGAACTCTTAACCATTTTCCATGTATGTACTGCCCAATTCTGACTCACTCTGCCTTTCACATACTGACCTCCACAATCCCCAAGTTTTCCAAATCTTACATATAACCAAAGCATTCGGTTTTTTTCAGAATGACTTTTTCTGCCAACTCCAAACTTGTATTTTTCCACCTAATAGTGTTTAACTAGGACACAACATTCCTGCGACAGTATTGAAACTGGGTGTCCCTCCCCCCTTTGTGGCAGTTTACTAGGTGCCCCTCCCCCCTTGGGCGGTGGCAGTTAGCTCCTCCCCTCCTTGGGGGGTGGCAGTTAAACTGCCAGAAGAGGCAGTTCGAACAGGAAGTTGGACCAGAAGCAGGAAGATAAAAATGCAAGGAGCACAAACTAGAGAGAACGTCTTTGGGGGAATGGAGAGAAGAGAATGGCAGGTGGGTGAAGAGTAGCCCAAGTGACCAGGCTGGGCAGAAGCCCCCTGGAAAACTGAACTGGAGGTGACAAGGAGCCATAGTGGCCGGCAGAAGAGTGACTGGTGTAGAGTGTGGTACTGCAGCAAAGTGTCACAGTAGGCTGGTACCTGATGATGGCCAGGAATGTGGAAAGCTTATTTGTGCATCAGCAATTGTGGAATAAGTCTGAAGAGCCTTGGAGAAGCAGAGGAACTTGGGACACACGAGAGAGAAGCAAAGAGAAGACAAGAGAGAAAGACTGGACTTTGCAGAGTGCCTACCTCTGAGGTTTGGAGGGACAAAGGGGCACCATCTTGGACTGTGTCTTTGGGACCTTTGGGACTGAGAATGGTGACTAGGGTAAGATGACTGGCCACTTGTGGCTTTAAGGACTTTTCATTTTCCTTAATTTCCCTCGTTAATAAACCCTGCTGTTAAAACTGCATTTTGAGTGGCAACTGCCAAAGCGGACCTGGGGTTTGTTAGTTGGAGGCTTTTGCCTTCCTTTATGACCTGATTTCAATATGAATTTGTGCCTATTGTCCCAGTTAATAGTACCCCCTTCTTATTTTTCCAAATATCCCATTTAAGTTGCAAGGTCACCATGTGCTTTAACCCTTTATTTTGAATTGCAGCTATTTGTCTGTAGTATTTTATCTTATTCTAACAATATGGCTACTTAAAAGCAAGTTCCAGGTTTTTTCTTCAGTCTCTCCAGAGCACCTACAATATGCTTGCCTTATGTATCTTTACTTTCCCCTGTGCTTTGTGCTGTTGGAGGCTATTAGGCTAGATGATCTTACCGGCTATTTAGATTTGAGGCCTAGTAAGACTGAAGACTGTAACTTAAAAAAAGGTTACTTTTTTAAGTTGCTTTATTATATAATCAAAAACAGGCAGTGCAAGGATACTTGAAATAAAAAATACAGTGTTAGAGTAGATGTAGCCTTATGCAGTCCCACACAAACTATGGCAAGAAACCTACTAGGTCAGTGAAACCCAGAACCTTGGCCCACTACCTTTGAGGGTAACAGGAAAAAGGGGTACAGTGGTTATGTTGGTCCATGCCTAGGTTTTTAGACTGTTTTCTTGCTGCAACAGTCAGAAAACCTACTTACTAATGCAATGCTTTCCACTCATTGACAGTGGATCTACTTAAGATGTAGCAACCTAGCAATTACCAACCAGAAAGTCATTCAGTAAAAGTTCAGTGAAATAAGTCAGTAGCTTCATGTCACTAACAATAGCCTAGGAAAAATCTGACTAGTTCAGCTAGCTGGTAAAAGTGAATGGAAATAAAGTGTTAAAAACCTAATTGATTTTAAGATTATTCTTCCAACTCAACTATTAAATTTGCTATATCTGGTCTTAATCTAGTCTATGGCCATACCACCATGAACACGCCCAATCTTGTTTGGTTTTAATCTTTTCTCCCCAATAATGTCTTAGCCATCTTTAGGCAGCTCAGTGTGGGCATCTGATTCTCTAAAATGAAATGTTCCTAGAAAGTGAACTGTTATCTACAGCCAGACCACCCTGAACACCTCCGATCTCATCTGACCTCAGAGGCTAAGCAGGGTTGGGCCTGATTAGTACTTGGAGAAAGTGAACTGGCACCCATATATTCATAACAACACATAAGATGAAAAAGCTGTGATTTTATTTTCAAAATTTTTTAAAGTTTTCGGAAAAAACAAAGTGACAAGAACAGATGCAAATATTGGAATCATTCAAAGGATAATTAACTCTTGGCAGAGTAAGTCCTTTATTATTTTTTTTTTTTTCTCTTTAAGGGACTAGGTCTTGCTATGTTGCCCAGGGTTGTCTTGAACCCTTGAACTCAAGTGATCCCCAGTCTCCCAGATACTGGGATTACAGGCATGTGCCACCACATCCGGCTTGGCAGAGGAAGTCTTTAAGTACTCTGAGTTCCCCTCCTTCTGAAAGCAGGAATCATTTCTAAAATGTCCCTTACTTATACAAATAGTTCCTCAATTTTTCCCAAGTGTGATGTACTTTCATCTCTTCACTGTACCACAATTTTCCATCATTTAAGACAAAAGAGAAATGAGAAGAAAGGAGGCAGGCCATTCATGTCATAAGTTTTTTTGGGAAGGCATATACTGAAACACCTTTGCAACAGGCAGAGCATAATTACTGGCTTATAAAAAACCTGCATGCACTTGTACCATTTAAATGTGAAGAGCTATGCTCACCTTCCTCTATAACTATAAAAATTAGCAAGCTACACTCATTCAAGTACATTAATTTAATTATATTTATATAGTTTTATATTTGGGATGGAGGTGAAAAAAACAGGAAAAAATCAGCTAGTAAAAAATCTTCAAAATATTATTGAGATATAATCAAATGAAATATCATAAATTTCTAATTTACATAAATAAGTTGTTATTTTAATGAACATTAATAGTATGGGAAGATCCTGCTTACAATACAGAAAAACATAAAATTAGGATAGTTGGTAAACACAATTATTTGGTTCATTTCAGATAGTCTACTTGTTCAACTGCCAATCACATGAATCTCTGGATTTTCAACGAAGTGTGACCAATTCTTCCGAAGAGGTAGGGTGAATGGCAACCGTATTGTCAAAGTCGGCTTTTGTTGCCCCCATTTTGACTGCAACAGCAAAACCCTGCAGCATTTCATCACACCCAATTCCTTGCATATGGATTCCAACTACCTATGGGGAAAAAAGTAAAAAAATTTTGAAGTAAAAAATTTTATTGGGTACAGAGCCCATGAAAATTATCTGGTATTTTCAAACCTAATATCTTTTAAAATTTTTAAATAACATATATATATATTTCAAATCTTTGTATTCCCCAGGGTTCATCCACCACCTCCCCTCCCTCACCGTCCCTACCTTTCCCCCCTAAGTTGTGTACTTTAGTTTGATTGTTAGCTTGTCAAACCTAAAATCTTTTTTTTTTTTTTGAGACTAGGTCTTGCTTTTTTGCCTGTGGAACCGCAGGCTCTTGTTGCCTGGGGTACCACAGACTCAAGCAATCCCCAGCCTCAGCTTCCCAGGTACCTGGGATGACAGGCGCGCACCACCACACCTAGCTATATTTTTTTGGAACTAGGTCTCGCTACGGGCCCCAGGCGGGACTTGAACCACGATCCCTAGCCCCGGCCGCCGCTTCATAGGCTGAAGCTTACAAGCACGAGCTACCGTGCCCGGCCTTCAAACCTAAAATCTTTTATCTCTAATCCCAATATAGCATACCAGAGCTGCCAAGGACTGAATAGACCTGCCTCCAAGTGCCCTCTATCCCTTCTCACGCAGCCCTCCCTCAGGTTCCTCACTTTGGCCTCTGGGTCCTTCCTCATGTCCTGAGTCTTCACCATGTTCCTCTGCACAAGTTCGATGCTTTATCTGAATAATCTTTCCTCTCTGCTTTAAGAGCTAAAACCTAGTTATTCTTCAGATAGCCATACAGGCCTTACAGACTCAGTCATACTGAGATCATGTGATCTCTCAGTATACTATTTATCACAGTTCCAATCCAAGTGCAATGCCGTATTTACTTGGGGAATGAACAATTGCAGTACATTTTTCTCAGGAGACTTTAATCTCCAGATAAGCGTGCACCCCTTGCTTCTATTCAAGGGCACAATGATGGCCCTCAGGAAGTGCTCCGACAACAGAGACTAGAAGACTGCACAAATGGCCATAAAGGGGCATTGTTCTGAATCACATTTTTCAGTAAGATAGCTCGAAAAAATATTTATGTTCATCTTTAGCAATTACTTTTAAGGTGTCTGATGAAAAGCAATTAGAGGATATGAAATTTAGTCACAAAAATATTCTGTTCAAAAACAAATCAAGAATATACTTAAATATATAGCTGGGCATGGTGGTGTGCACCTGGAAGCCGAGGCTGGGGATTGCTTGAGTCTTTGGTACCCTGGGCAATGTGAGCCTCCAATCCAGTTCCATGGGCAAAAATAGCAAGTCCTAGTCTCAAAAAAAAAAAAAAAAAAGAATGGCAGTGGCCCAACAGTAAAGCTCCTAAAAAGGAGACTTGGAGATCTACCATCAGTCGATGGCTGTCCCTATGGAGGAACAGCTCTGCCAAAACATAAGACTGGGAATCAGGTCCCCAAAGTCAAAGACCTGAAACATAATGGGATAAAGCAGCAAAATGAGGCAGAAAACAACAGAAAGAACAGCCACCAAGAAACAAGAAGCATGGATACAAGCCAAAGGTGCTCGGAATGGCCAATGAAAATATTAAAAAAAAAAAAAAAAAAAAAAAAAAAAAAAAAAAAAAAAAAAAAAAAAAAAAAAAAAAAGGAAAAACAAAAAAAAAAAAA